>JACGTP010000053.1:273885-387448 GCA_023678845.1 Mischocyttarus mexicanus | reverse complement strand
ATTTTATTTCTGAAGGTAAAAACAGAATACTGTAATACACACTTCATCTCTCAATTAAAAACGCTACGAATTAATTCCAACACCTAATACGGGCAATCGCTCACGAATAAATGTAATAAAATTAAAACTGGAGAATAATTATTAGTCATAAAGGTATTTGATGTTGAGTTCATGGTCACGTAACGAGATCGTAACAAAGTAACGGACTACATTGAATAGCACATAACGTCTACTTTATTTTCGAGACGTTTCAAATGGGAATGTTTAATAATAAGAAGAAAAAACGTAAGAAAGAAATAGAAAGAGAGAGAGAAAGAGAGAAAGAGAGAAGGAGAGAATGAGAAAAAGAGAGATTCGCTAGTATACTTGGACTTCTCGAAGAAGTATTACTATGCGGAACGTGGTGGAGCAGCATAACGGTAAGTCTCGACGTTCGCGAACGATCGCGCGGTGTCGTTGTGCCGGCGCGACAATGCAAGGTTATACATCTTAAATTCTCACGGCGACATCAATCCTATCGTTCGATAGAAATCTCCCCTCCTTGTGGGTGAGAAAGCAAGCAAGCAAGCAAGCAAGCAAGCAAGTAACCAACCAACCAACCAACCAACCAAGCAAATACATAAACACACACACACGTACACATACACACATATATATTTAACCCAACGGACGACAACGATCGAACGTCGACGACGACGTGCCTTCGTTAGAAGGCTTAGGACTCCGAGAAAAGGGAAGAGAGAATGAAAAAAAATCATTACGAGAAGACTCGCATTTGCTTAATACGTGATCAAGCATAAATCAATGCGATCTTATACGTTCCTTTAAGTAAGTAAAATACATACTCAAACGGGCATTATATATATATTTACGTGTATGTATGTATGGATGGATGATTTGAGATAAGTGGTAGTATCTTAATGATTATTCGATGATTAGAGGTGTTTATAATGATGAAAGATATCATATTTAGAGTTTGACGAGGTTGGATCTAAGTTTCTTATATAACAAGAAATTCGAAGATTAAACTTAATAGAAGTATATTTACGTGTATATATATATATATATATGTATACGTATACTTCTTGAGATAGCAGTATGTATTTATCTAAGGGTAATGATCATAGTCTCATATTTCTTCTTACAATCAAGACATTGGTAGGTAATTTGTGGTAGCAAAAGGGGCGGATACTACCGTAGGAGCTAGCAACGTTAAGGATCTAATATACTCCACTCATAACCATTAATCACTTGAGAGAAATCGCTGGGAGCTCGCCAGAGTAACTCTCTGGCTATTGTTTATCACCTTTTATTTTTTCTTTTTCTTCTTTCTCCGCTTAGGAACCACCATCACAACCACTGTGAGCTAGCTTCCAGTAATAGAAAAATGGACAAAGACGAACAACAACCAACGGAACAAATTTACAATTCTCTCATTGTTAATCTGAAAGAAAAACTAGGGAAAATGGTAACTGCGTTCGTTCGTTCGTTCATTCGTCAAAAAAGTCTTTTAAGATTTGTCCGGTATGGAAAAAAAGGATAACTCAAAACAAACGGATATATGTTTTTTCTGTTCTTGATCTTTACGATACACTTTAAGTGCCTTTCTTACGCATCGCAAAGTTAAACGTTCTTCTTCTTCTTCTTCTATTCTTATTTATTTTCAGGTTACCCGACTATAGGTATGTACGTAAATACGAGCATAGTCTAGAACGTTTCTACACATAAATACATACATACATACATACATACATACATACATACACGAGTATAGATGTTAGTACATAGGGACAACGTTGGGAAGGTAGTAGCACCTCGCGTGGAATACACGTTGGCTGCTAACTCAGCTGACCGGTCATTAATAAACCGAAGCCATTACCAACCAGCAACCCCCGAATGTGCATGGTGTGCTGCTACGTGTGCTAGCAACTATGTATGAGAGTATACAAGGGTATGTATCTAAAACCACTATCCTCAGAGTTTCCCTTCTGATTCAGATCCAACGAGAAGAGGAGAATGAACGCAAACCAAAGTGACTGAGACAGAGAGACAGAGAGAGACAGAGAAAGAGAGAGAGAGAGAGAGAGAGAGAGAGAGATAGAGAGATGGTAAGGGGTAGGGTGTAAGAGAAGCAAAGGGGGTAGTTTCTCGAACACCCCCGTAGGAACGAGGATAGGAAAGGGAGTTTCCTCTTTAGCCCGGAACAGGGCAGAGGCTAAGTCGGGTTATAGTCTGGCGGTTATAGCGTTGGCCCCGCTGGTATGTCATTTATAAATGTCCTCGCGAAATGACCCGTTCGTCCATCTCATCCCTTAAGCACGGTCATTAAAGTCGGCCATAGTTGAGAGCAGTCGACGTTCGGTTATCCTCTTCTCTCTTTCTCTCTCTCTCTCTCACTCTCTCTCTCTCTCTCTCTCTTTCTCTAACGCTTTGGCCAACGCATACGTACCTACGGGTTAATGAAATGCTTTATTAACGGTGGTAGGGAGTGAAGATTTTCTCGGTAACAGTCGTTGGAAGTCGTCCAATCCATTTGTATTCCTCAACGATATCCTATTTCTGTCTTTACTTACTCTTTCTCTCTTTTTTTTTCTCTCTCTCTCTTTCTATTTCTCCAACAGTCTTTATTTTCCTTCTTTTTCCTCTGTTTTTATTTTTTTCTTTAACATCTCAACGTTTTCAGATTTTTAACTTGTAGAGACGATCAACTAACGTTGGATTCCTTCTTATACCCCTTTTTTTTTTTTACATTTATAAGAACATTTGTTATCGTTGTCGTTGATGAATAACAAAAACAAGGATAAAAATATTTTTTCTTTTTTTCTCGACGAATCCTAGCTCGAAGGATCGGAATGCGAGTAAAAGTAGAGGAGGTGGATGGAGGAACAATATCAGTGAATTGTTAGTGAAAAAAAAAGGAAGAAATATCTTGATCTTTTATCTTTGTTATTTAATCCGTTTGCTGTCAGGGTGAGATTTGAGGAAAAATAATATCCTCCGTGGAAAAGATTCGCAATTTTATTATTGCTTTGTACTCGAATCATAGTTGACGATGATTGGCATTTCTATTGTCATGATAGCGGAGACAGGATTTTCATCCGCGTAGAAAAAATTCCAACTGTGGTGTGTTACGTCGTAAATTTTGATCGACTTGAGTTAGGTCGGCGAAAGAAAAATTGTTGGTGAAATTTTTCCATGGTACGTGTTTCGTCAGATCTTTTCTTTCTTTTTTTTTCTCTCTCTCTCTCTCTCTCTCTTTCTCTTTTTCTCATATATGAATCGCCAAGGATGATCGATACGAGTTAAACGTAAACGGAAAAAAAATGAGCTGAGTAGAAAAACTTGTTACTTGTCACGAGATGGACTCTATGACACCTGTTAGACCACGCGTATGTTTGATCGATCGACTAGGAAAAAAAGAAGACCTTCTTCGGTGTTGGTTATACTTTCTTTTCTAAGACCATATAAGGATGGGGAGTGGGCGTGGGTGGGGTTTATGGTTTCTCGAAGGGTAAGGGACATAGAAGTAAGATGTAAGAAAGAGTAGCGGTGATGGAAGAAAACGCGAGACAAACGGTTATGTTATAGCTTCCATATGGGGAATACTAGTCGTTGTAGACGGATCGTAATAGGACGTGGCTGATCCGCGAGGTACCACCAAATATACATGGTTTTCCTCTCAGAATTGACGAGCATCTGCCAGACTCGACGTTCTTGCTACACGCGTATCTTTCTTTATCTTCCGATAACGCGTTCTTACAAATTTTCACGATCGAACGTGAAAAACTGTTTTTCTCTTCATTTTTACAAATATCTCACTTTTTTATTTCAGAAAAATAATTTAAACGCAATTTATGTATGCAACTACGCTTTCGTTGGTAATTTCTCATCGATATTTTGTGCAAGAATATCGAATGCAATTTACATGTATTTAATTATGTTTATCGATGAAGAAATGTATTTGAATTAGAAATAATAATGTTTGATCGAAAAATATGGATATAATTCGGTTTGATATTTTATTTATATATTTATTTATTTTATTAAATTATTTATTTTATTAAATAAATATATAAATAAAATATATAAATAAATAAAATACATAAATATATATGTATATTATTTATTTTTAATTTACCGAATAAGTTTGAAATAAACATAAAAAAATAATAGATTTCTTTTTCCTCAAACTAATATATACATATCTCGTGACACACGGAAAACATTCGCAGCTATTGTTTATAATCAAATCCGTCGTTTTAATCTTGCGTGTAAGGAGATCGTAAACAAACCAAAATAGACCTTCGCAATACTCTTCAAAAGTCTCAAGCATACATACTCATGTATCTCCCTATCATTCTTTATATCATATATCCAATTTATTTTATCAACCTCGTTTGAAATTTTCTATTAAAACTTAAACACGAAGACTAAAATCTTAGAAACATTTTTTTACAAATTTTCATTATCAACTCAGAAAATGTATTTTAACGAATCAATGGATCCAACTAAACAATATATTTGAATTTAAATATGCTTTATCAATTATTATTCTTTCTTTCCCTAATTCTTGTTATCCATTCCATATATTCTAAATAAAATAAATAATTTCTACTTTTTCCCTTTTTTCGCTTTTTAATCTCAATCGCCTTGGTACTTTATTCCGAATAATCTAATCGTCATTCTTCAATTAGCGATTAATTTCAAATCGCAGATAGGTAGAACCTATCGAGCACTTTCCGAGAACACGAACCCTTCGTTTGTAGCTACCCTTCGATTCTTCTATCCGACAAGACTCGTCAGAAGAGGCTTTCGATATACGAACACAAAAATCAGCTTTATTCCGACATGTGGATGAAATCGAAAGGGGACCACGCGTTTCATGGCTTCATAGATATCCATACGAAACACACATCATATACTATATATAATACACCCACACACACACATACACATTTATATCTGTCTATCTCTTTCTAATACATTGAAAACAATTGGACGTTTTTACAAAGCAACGATCGAACAATTCGCCAATTAAATCTCTGCGCGTCAGATCTTTAAAATTAAACAACTCCTCTTTTCCTCCCTGTCACCTCTTTTACCACCACTCCCTTGCCCCCCCCCCTTCCCTCCTACATTCGACGTATTTAACACATAGAAAAGGAAAGAAAATATCGATCGATCGAATCTGAACGTGAGCGAGATGATTGGCGAGCTTTAAACCGGTCTATAAATATAACGCATGCATCAATAATGTACAACCGTGCTATCAATATACGAACAGCTGGAGAAAGAGAGACACAGAGAGTGAGAGAGTATGTGTGTGTGTGTGTGTGAGAGAGAGATAGGATTCGATGTTATGTATCAAGGTAATGGCGGTCTGCCGTTTGGTGTATGGCTAGCTGCGTCGATTGAGGGAAGCACAGAGAGGCCGTTTTTGAAGAACGGGGAAAGGGGGAAAAGGGGAAAGAGGGTAGAAGAGGGAAGAAGAGAAGGGCAGGCCAGAGAGGGGCTGGGAACTGTAGCGGGGTCCATATTGCGGTCGAAATGTTTCATCAAATATTTAGGTGGCATCGTGCTGCTATCAGATACATTTGAAAATTCATGCCGAGAACCGGCCGTGCGCGAGTGCGTCGATTAAAAAGCTCTTTCGATTCTCGTTGAGACTACCGGTATAACTTTATGAACCATAACTCCCTTACCCCCAACCAGCATCATCGAAGATGTTATTTTTTTTTTCGTACAGATATAGTTTGAAGGGGGATGAGAAAGAGAGGACTGGGTGTATTTCGTATGATTGGTAAATAATTCAAGAAACGACGTGTCTTTGAAGATCTTCGTAATATTTTATCACTTTTAGGATCTTTATTTTGGTAAAAGGAACGAAAAATAGGAAGGAAGGAAGGAAATCGGTGAATATCAATATTTCAATCTATCCTAAATATCGCGTTGTCCCGTATTCTATTTTATTTCTTTATTTTTCTTGTCGTTGTTGTTATTGTTGTTGTTGTCGTTAGAAAGCAGAGATAAGAACAACCAAAAAATAAAAATAAAGAAACGGCTCCGGATAATTTGATTTCTTAATCAGTTAGGTGCGATAACGTTAAAAGTTAAAACAAAACAACAAAATTTCTCCCATCACCTCGGGTAACGAAGCCCCCACGATTGTGTAATTTCATTTCCATAGAAATGATCGATAAATTGATGAAAATTTCGTGAAAGACCCTATCGAGATATGGTAGGAATTAGCGAGTTGGGGGGGGGAGGGTGGAATTAACGGGAAGCGGGGGGGTTGGGAACAAGAGGGAATTTCAAACGTAGCCGATATGAATAACATTACCTACTCGATAATCTTTGGAATTTTCGTATCAAGTTGAAAATAAACTTAATCAACGTTAATTCCATATTGCAATATAAATATATAGATAAAGTAATTATACATATACACATATGTAGATTGGTTAATGAGAAAATAATGCGAAGCATGAAATAATATTAACCCCTGTAAACAGATAATACATACCTACTTGGGGACCAACGATAAACGGATCACGACGGGTTACCGGTAAGTGGAAGAAGGTAAGAAAGGAAGCCGACACAACCTACGGTAGCCACGAGTCAATAGCATCGAAAAGATCCTCGACGTTTAGTCGCTATCGATACGCGGAACGAGTACGATCGGAGACCGGAGACCGGTAGTAGAAGGACAGAGAAAGGAAAATAAAAAGAATCTCAGAGAGAGAGAGAGTGAGATGTTAGGACTCGAGGATTAAGAACGGAGGTGGGAGGCTGAGAAGAAGAAGGAGGAGGAGGGTGGAGGGAAGAGGGGGAAAGGGAGAGGTCAGGTAAAGAGACGGGTCTCGTCTCTGGTTGGTGTCGATGATCGCTCGATGGGCGAATAATGGTCGGTCGGTCGGTCGTGTGTTGTCTGGGTTTTATCGAATCACGATGTTAACGTCAAAGTAGCGCGAATTGACTACCCAGAACACGCGTCCCGGTGGAGATATTGAATTCGAAATCTGTAGTAGGGGATTATCGGGGAGTTGAGGACTGTTGTGCTCTATTTGGTTATACTATCTGGGAGCGAGGCACGTAGCCTTGCCAGATCGACCGATGAGCTTACGTTCGAGTTCTGGCTTCTTGAAATATGTCGTTTATACTGACGTGAAGGTACGCGACGAGTGCGTCGCATATGTAATTCCTACTTAGAGTCACCATTACGGTAATATACGGCGCATTAACCAAGTTTTCTACCTTCGATACCGGGACTCGTCGTCGTCGTCGACTCGTTCTCTCTCTCTCTCTCTCTCTTTCTCCATCTGTTTCCCTTTCTCCTCTTACCATTCGGTCGTTCTCGCGAGTCTTCTTTTCCTTTCTCATTTTCTATCTCTTTCTATCCTTTCACCGTTCCTCCGTAGGAAAGAGCTTCGCGTGTTCGATCCATCAGGTGTTTTGCAGGCTTCTTCCCACCGGATATGTGTCGGTGTAAAATGAAAAAGCGTATCCCTGTCGTCGTCGTCGTCCAATTGCAATATCTGACACGCATTGACGCACACCAACACGGAATTCTCGGCTTCCTGGCCATGTTCCGGTTCTCCTATCGTCATTCCATTTCAATTTCTATGTTCTACGAATACGTTGGTTTAAATGTATGTAACCACGTACTTATACGATAATAATAATCGATTACTTAGAAGTCATTTAGAAAGTTATTATCGTTATAAGGCAAGAAAAAATACCATTCCGTAAGACGATAATTCCTTCTTTTTTCTTTTCCATTCGATAATTACGTTACCGAGGAACCAATCGATGTTTCATAAGACTCGAGAGAGGAACGCAAAGCGTTAGCGTTGGAATCTAACGATATACCTCTTTAGGGAAAGCACACGATATAGCCGTCGAGATACAAGGCACTGATCCGTTTTCTAGCATTCCGCGTCTTAACGTACCAGCATATCTCTTTCCCCCTCTCTCTCTATCTCACTCGCTCTCTCTAGACTTCTTAGACCTTCCCCATTAAGTATACCAGGATAAGTCCTTAGCCTGGATTCAGCTTGGACTTGGAACATTAAGCGTTTACCGCCTTTCCGTAAGTTTGACCCTCTAACGTACCAAGATCCTAGCTAGCCAACCAGTCCCTGATGCTTCTACGTTGCTCTATCTCGTCGTAGCTTTACCATCACCCTCCTCTACCCTTCAATCCTTCTGACCTCGCCTCTTCAGGACTCCCTCCTCCTTCCTCGTCCAGCGATGAACGGTCCGCGTCGAAATTCGACTCGGAGTCGAGTCCTTGGACGTGCAACTAGCGAGTTTTCCCAAGTCTGAACTCTCTTCGGATATCCACCTTAGCGTCGGGTGCCAATAAAGGGTCTGCCAGTCTCCTCCTTCGGCGCTCGAGTGTGTCCGGTGTAACTCGGTGATCTCCAACTATCCCGTTGGATTACCAACTATTCTCGAAGACGGGGCCATCGGGGATTAGAGCTGCCGGTGGTTGCTACTTCCCGTCGTCCCTTCCGAACAGCGTGCCTTTCCATGACCATCGAGCGAGAGAGAGGTACTCTTCCTTCGACTATTTCTATCTCTCCTCGTTCTCTCTCTCTCTCTCTCGCTCTCTCTTTCTATCTTTCTCTATCTATCTCTCTTTCTCTCGTTACTTTCACCTAACGATGGATCCTTCAGCTCAGGCTGGCTCTACTCGTCCGAGTATAGGAAGCTCAGCACCACCCAACACCCTTCAGACTCTCCTAGTCACCACCACCACCACCACCACCACCATCATCAGCCATCAGCACCGATACTTGCACAACCCACCCAACCTCCTAGTCCAATATCAATTATAAGAGAAGACAAGAGCGCTGCAATCACGAGCAGGCAGACCTTAACGGATCAAAGGTCTTCCAGCTCGCGGCTCTCTGGGATCACCAGTTTTTAGATAAGAAATACTTCAATTAACCAACCTCTTCTTCTTATCCTACTCTTACCCCCCTTACCCACTTCTTACTCTTCTCTCTCTTTCTCTCTCTTCCTCTTTTCTCATAGATTCACGTACCTATATACTATACCATACTATATACTATTTGCTACTTGCTTCCACCCCAAGCTATTCTCCTCCTCCATGGAATGGTATTGCTCTGGGATTAGTCGAATATAAATCTCTTCAACAGAAAGCAAAGAACTCCAACCGTACTGATCCGTAATCCTCACTTCTTGAGCTTTGGTATCGACTTTCAAACCAATACCGTCTATACCCATCGTTCGAATGATTCAACCTTTCCTACTATAATCTCTCAAAATTCTATACAATTTTGATATTTCTTTTATTTATTGTCATATCATAAATTGAACAGGTGTCTGGTAGGATCTGTGTTATTGTACGCTACAAACTTGTAATGTAGGCATCAATAAAATTAAACATAAACTTAGAATTGAAAAGTTTATACACGAATCCAAGTACTTTAGTACTAACAGACGTAAAAAATAAAGTTAAATGGTTCGATGTGTCGTCTTAATTCGCGGTCAATCAGTGTTCGATTTAATATCGTATTAGATTAAAAATTGATAAGATCGAGTGGAAAGTGGATCTCGACGGAAGATTATCTATTGTCCTGGACACGTGCACGGAAGCTTCTTCGTAGCACTCCCTACGGCGAATTTGACGATTCACAAGAGAAGATAAGAATCTTTCCCTTTCCTTTTCTCTCTTTCTTTCTCTTTCTCTTTCTCAGAGTATACGTTCGAGCTTACTATACGCGAACACGACATTTCCCAAAGTCGATACGTAATCTCTATTTACCTTTGCAATTTATATCCATTCGTTAATCGCATAAAAAGAAGAAAAAAGAAAAAAAGAAAACGGGGGGGAATAAGAATGAAAAGGTGGAGGTGGATTATAACCAAGAGAAATTATAATTTAAGATCACCGTACGATTTGAAAAGGGAACTTGTTGTAGTATCGACGAATGCTAATGACACACCCACACACACGTATTACATCTACAAACACATACAATGGTATAATAAAAAAAAAAAAACTTTCGTTAGTTTCTTCTTCCTGTTCGTTTTCATTCGTTGGTATTCGTCGATCCTTGACATTTATACCATCGTCTTCCTTACGATTTAAACGGGAATTTCGTGGAACGCCTGGAAATTTCCATGTTTAAAGCGTAGTTTAGTCTGGCTTAAGAGCGTTTCCTGTCATCCGTAACCCCCATAACTACATATGTTCGGCAGACGCGCGTGCCATAAGGTGTCGACGCACATCTTCGATATATGCAAACGCTGAACCGTCAGTCGAATTCCTATTCAAACGTGCCCTCTAAATTCGTCAAGACGTTTATGAGAATCTGCCAAACTGATCTTATCGGATGTAAAAAATATTCAATCGTTTTCTTTCTTATCTTTTTCCTTTTTTTTTTCTTCTTCTTTTCTTTCCTTTCCTTTCACAATTTTTATCTAACGATCAGTGGTTTCCTATGGAAGTTCTCCGTTATTGATTTATATTTATATCTTTTTAGTTATATTTATTTTTATTTTGATTTAAAATAAAAATAAAACATCGATTATAGTTTAAAGAAGACGTAAAATAACGTATCGTACAATATGGGCTAGTGACTTTTATTATCCGTTTCAAATAAATAAGCAGAAAGTGGGATGGTAGGAGATTGTAAAGAAGAGGTCTCAAAGTTGAAATAAGTTTGACTCCAGGGAGAAAAGAAATTTGGACTTTTTCGATACTCGTTTCCCTTTCCCACCCCCCTCCCCCCATTTGTCCCTCGTGCCATTTCGATAGTTCATAGTTCGCCAATGGAATTTCATAGATAGATACGTACACTTTGTTTTAGTTTGTAGAATGACATCGCGTGTAACGTATGTATGTATCGTAATCTGTAGCTCCCAACGGTACAACAGGGTCCACCCACTTCCTCATTGGCCAGCTGACATTATCGTGAGAGCTCGGTTACGGTATTCCCGTCCGGATCGACTCACCAGACTATCTCGACTTCTCTTGCAATTAGACCGATGCGACTTTTACAAATTAATCGATGTATATAAGCTAAGAAACATTTTACTTTATTACATCGAACACCATAAATAAGATAAACCCTCACAAATAACGCACATACCTACACATACAGGGTAGTCCATGCAACATATGCACATACGTGAAGAAAATAATCAAGTAATAAAGTGAAATTACTTAGTTTTTAGGTTTAAGTCTATTAAAGGTCAATACTTTTTCACTCAGAATTTGATACTCTACCATAATCTAAAAAATATAGTATTCTGTTTAAATAAACAAGGTTGTCCTTGAAATCTTCGAAACACCTCCACTTATAAAAAAAATTAATGAACTATGTAGCTTATTGTAACTTTTGTATTAAAAATTTGTTCATGCAACGCATATTTTGGAAATTACAACGATGCATGTGTCACATAGACCATATTTTCCTTTGAAGCATTAATCATCCTTAATTGAATCTTGTCGTTAACATATTTTCGCTTACAAAAGAGACATAGAAGAAAAAAAGAAGAAGAAAAAGTAGAAAAAGCACAAACTTGGGAATAAGCATTTTCGTCAACACACCCCAAAGATAAAACGATTTACGATAATCCGCGTACGTTTCATCTCGATGCAGAACCAACTTAGGAAAAATTCTAACGCAGCATATACACTAGTGTGGGATCCGTGGTCTATAAATATTTGAAAGGAACCTGCTAGGACTTCTCTTTTATTTTTCCTTCCTTCCTTTTTTGATCCTTCTTCTCCTTCTTTTTTTTTACGGGGTGCCCGATAGATATCTCATGGGGCCGACATGGTAGAGCATGAACCACGACGACCTCTTTCTTCCTCCAGGTTCTCTTCTTTTTCTATTATGCCGTGATTTTTTATTGACGAAGTGGACACTGTCCTAGGTTAGCAGAGCTGCGAAGGGTCCGAGGACATCTATTACTTTGTTGCTTACTACTTTTCTCTCTCTTTTTCTTACTCTTACTCTTATTTTCCTTCGACGCAAAGCTCTCTTTCCATTCCAACACATACACACATACACACACACACACACATGTTTACTTTCTTGCGTAGGGCAAAAGATCGCGAGGCCCGGAGGGTGAAAAGTTGGCGCAAGGAGGACACCGATACTAAAAAAAAAAAAAAGAGAGAGAGACACACACCAGCGAGTCGAGCGTTCGGAGGGTTGAACGATCGAGTCGGTGGTAGCCTGGTATAGGAAAAAGGGGGAAGGGAAAGAGGGCGAACAGGTCAGTTTTGTCCCAAGTGTGCAATGCTCGGGGCCATAGATCACGCAATATCAGTTGTCAGGCCGGGACCGAACGGATCGAATGGCGGAGGCGATGGGGTGGACACAACGCGCTTTGCCCGGGACAACTGGACACTGCCCTGTCCCCGAAGTGCGAGTGATGACCCCCGGGGGAGCCTGGCCCATGCAAAAACTTGCCCTCCCACTCCCACTCACAACTCTCTTCCTCTCTTTCTTTCTTCTTCACCTATATGGTTTTTTATCCACCTACTGCCTAGGGTCCTTGTTCATCTTACCCTGAAACGAGTAAGGAGTGTCCTTTTCCTCGGCTAGCACTTTCACCTCTTCTTTCGTTTATTGCTCAGAACACATAAAAAGGAATATCTAACGAGTACCGATAACTCAAGTTCTTTTTCTCCTACTCTTCCTTCCCCTTCCTATTCCTATTCCTATTCCTTGCTCTCTGGTGGCTCGCTTTCGTATAAACCTATTTCCTTTTTTTTTTTTTTTTTATTTTCTTCTCCTCTTTTTTCTTTCTTTTCTACTTCCTAGGGTGAAAAAAAAAGAAGTTGTTTTTCTTTTTCTGTTAGCTT
Source organism: Mischocyttarus mexicanus (assembly GCA_023678845.1). Classification (NCBI taxonomy): domain Eukaryota; kingdom Metazoa; phylum Arthropoda; class Insecta; order Hymenoptera; family Vespidae; genus Mischocyttarus; species Mischocyttarus mexicanus. Next base: position 374,598 of record JACGTP010000053.1, on the reverse strand, counting down.
TGTGATGGGTTTCATCTTTATTCCACTACCACCAACAAACAAACCAACCACCGTTGTCGTCGTCTAATCCTCGGACCCACGACTTTCAATATGGTTTGACGGGATTACCGCGACTGAACGCATACCACTTCTTCTTCTTCTTCTTCTTCTTCTTCTCATTCTCAGTGTATTTTTTTATTCTTTTTGAAAGAGAGAAAGAGAGAAGAGAATAAGAGTGTTTTTGAACCCCTCGCGTGTTTTCCCTGCAGACCGTGAATGCGAAATCGCGCGATTTACTCGCCACCGTCCGATTTCGGTTGTTGATTTATTTATGTGATTGCCTTCCAGCGTGAAACAATGTTCCATGTCTCAGGAAACAAGAGAAAGAGAGAGAGAGAGACAGATTGGAGAAATTTGAATTATTAGAAAAGTAGATTTCTCTATAAGTCCATCTATCTTTTTTTAAATTATTAAACACTTTTACAAATCAGGAAACAGACAACTGTTTTCGATGACTTTCCTATTTCATGAATTATTTACAAAAACAGAGAATAAAAGAGAGAGAGAGATCACCGTGGCTAACTGATCAAATACTTGACCAATATGATAAAATAAAATATTGTTACTTCTTAATGACATATATACACCTAATTCTTTTTTTTACACGGTCTTTTACTACACGATACTTGTAAACAACAGTTAACATTTTGACTGTCACGCCAAAATCATATTTTTCGCTTAGAACGCCACGATAGTATTTTGTGATATATTTCATAGAAATGAACCTTATTTTCAGTGTTCCAATAAAAATTTGTAATCATTCAATGATACAACTTTTTATTTCAAAGTATATTCTAATTACCAGTAATGTTTTAAATGCGTCATGTATAAATTTTCATTCAACTTTAACAATTTAAGTAATTCAAATGCACCAATGACCACCATGACGTCAAAGTAGAAACCGTGACCAGTCAAAGTGTTAATTGATTAAAATGACATTACTTTTCCAGTCTCTTGAATTTATTCAAATAATTCAACAAACAACTATTTTCTACGATATTCTATAAAATGAATTATAAAATATTAATTGAAAGAAAATAAGAGGAATAACAAAATCAATTAACGAATAGAAAAAACATTTACAGATGAATAATCAACGATGACATAGAGAAATTAGTTTTTGTATCAAAAGCATGTTTCGTGATGCAATCGAGCAAAAACTCGTTTCTCGTTGACACTCAACGTCGTACTATTAATGGCAACTGCACTTTCGTCGAAAAGTGCACCGACAAAATCCGAACGTTTCATCGAGAAAGGGAAGAAGAAACGATGTATCCTTCTCTTGTCTTCGAAGAGGAGAGTTTCGTGACCTGCTGGACCCTTTCGATTTCGACGCCTTTTCTCTCTCCTTTTTTTTTTTTTCTTTCTTCTTTTTAACGTCGCGGAGAAGACGACGACGACGACAAGAAGCGAGAGTGAAAGAGAGAATGAGAGTAAAAGGGAATAAAGGAGAGTGAAAGAGAGTAAAAGAGAATTATAGAAAGAGAAAGAACACATTCGGATGTTCGCGATCCACCACCTATAGGCAAACACGTTGAACAAAGCGGTAGCACACGTCGTTAAAATTAGCACGGAACAATGCACGTGGCCGGATTCAGACAGAGTTAAGTGTCTCTCTTTTTTCTCTCTCACTCTCTCCTTCTCTCTCTGTCTCTGTCTCTGTCTTTCTATCTTTCATCTCCCACTCCACGTGTCGTACTCAATTTCGTTCTCTCCATCATTTCGACGACTCCTCCTTTACCCTTCTAACCCCTTTTTACATTTACTATTTCTTCGTCATCCTTGCACAAAATTATTTTAAACTTATCCAAAAATGTATACACTTCTTATATTTATTTACATTTACATATTGGGTTGAATGGAAAAATAATGTCAAATTTTTAGTTAGAATTCAATCGAAATATGCGACATATTTTTTTCCACTAACCTACTATTATTATTATTATTAGATATAAAATAGTGGTAATATTTAATGATTGAAACAAAAAAGTATTGGAAAGTATTGGAAATGATTAATCAAGGAAAAACAATACGAAAGATCTTTCGTCTCTCGGATTCTTTTTTTGCTCATCCTCGGTGACGCATACCAATGCTCTGTGGCTATCTATAGAGAATGAAAGAGAGAGAATAAAAGAGAGAAAAGGAGAGAGAGAGAGAGAGAAAGAACGATACGCACGATAGGCTCAGAAACCGTGCACGTCGAAGCCCTCCTCGTCTTCTTCGTCGACACGACTTTCCCTCTCGTCTCTCCCCTTACCTCTTTACACTACTTTCTTTTATCCAACAAAACAACGATGCATATTTTACCCTTTCCTTCTCTTATTTTATTCCATTTTTTTTACTTTTTTCCAATTTATTTCTTATTATACCATAAAATAATATTTGTAATACACTCTCAATGGTTAAGTTAGTTTACCTGGAAATAATTAAAGATTCTATCTGAATTTTTTTCACGAGAATCCTTATTATTTTATTATATTAACAAATTCGCGACTGCTGACGTGAATTCACGTCATTTGAAATTAAATTTTTCTTATAAAGCAATCATACAAATTACCCAAATCTTTTTATTTTGAAAAGACACATAATTGCAACATTAATATTCTAAAACAAATTTTAACATTTTTATCCTTGCTTTAACGATACAAGTTTGCGGCAACCAGTTTCAGAATTTCATTATTTAAGCCAGTACTCGATATTAGAAATAGAAAAAATTTACCTGCCACGAATATGTTAATATTTATTTAATATATTAGTTGTAGTAAAATGAAATCTATTATTTTAAGCTTGAAATAAACGTAAAAAATAATGTATTTCCTTTTTACTACAACTAATATTACCAATCCCGAGTTACTTTTAATCGTTGTACGGTTTGTTAACATAATTCTTTCAAATCTGTCCTTGATGAATAAGCATATGCGTTTACGTGTACGTATAATTACAAGAGAAGAATGGAAAAAGGAGAGTAGGGGGTAAGAGAGAGAGAGAGGTAACTGGGCAAGACGGTGAAACAAATAGCATGCCGTGGAAAATGCGAAGCAAATCAGACAATTTCACGGCAGATAATCCAGGGACAGGGATTCGCGGATATTCACGTAGCAGTAGAAAACGCACTAACACATACATACATGTATAAGAGGGAAGACAGGAGGGAAGTACGACGAGGAGGAGTCATTTGGGTGATGTAGAGAGATCGAACGTCCTTCGAGGAGTCGGTCGAATCACAGGCTCTGCGAGTTCTGGGGGATTGGAGGTCGACGAGAGAAGAAGAAGAAGAAGAAGAAGAAGAACCTCGTCAGGGGTTGTAGGTTGGGGTGATGTTGAAGAAGGCTTCGTTTCGAGCTCACGAAGAACGGGCTTCTCCTGCTGCTGTTGCTGTTGCTGTTGCTGCTGCTATTGCTGATGGTTGTGGTGGTGGTGGTGGTGGTGAACGGGAGCTTGTCGACGAGAAAGAAAGAGACAGATAGATCTATAGGAAAGAATAAAAGAAAAAAAAAAGAAAAAGAGACAGACGAAAGTTTCGCAATACGGAATCACCGAGCGTTATGATTTGTGCTCGCTCAGACTCTCCGTCAATAATTTTACGACTAATTTAACTCTAAACATTCCGTCAACGTATTTCGACCCCTACCAACCTTTGCATACTCTTTCTCTCTCTTTTCTCCACTTTCTCATACAACCATGAAAGTCTTCTTCTTCTTCTTCTTCTTCTTCGAAGTCTATGGGAAGTTCCTGAGCAATGTTCCCGATTTCTCGGTAAGTTCGTATTAAAATTTGCAATCGATTTGACTTCTCTTTCTCCTTTCCTTCAAACCAACCCATGTTTCCCCCTATCCTTCCCTCCCTCCCTCCCTCCTACCTTCTTTTTCGATTACTTTCGAACGATCTACCACCGTCGATGATCGGTTTCTTTCTTTAGTATTCGACTAATTTCATACTACGATACGCAGGAGAATTTTTATACGTCATAATAGAATATAATATTAGTTTCATAAATTAAGATCCTCGAACTCGAAGCAATTTCATTGATATGCTTACATACATACATATACATATACATATTATATATATATGTGTATATAAAGGACAATACTTTTTCGTTCTGTCGCAAAGTAAAAGTTTCTTTTCAATTCGCGAAGGCGAATTCATATCCCGAAGATGGAAACGTAGAAAAATGAGAACCGTCCCCCCGCTCGCGAAGTTTCATGCAGATTAAATGGGAAAACTCGGATGAGATGCATTTGCGTTATTCCGATAATAAGAAATAAGTATAAAGATCTGAGAAAGAGATGAACATCTCCTCTCTCTCTCTCTTCCCATACTTTTTATTATCTCGCAAGACCGTCTCACAAAAGTTATAGCGACCGGAAAGTTTTCTACTTATCCAAAGATTTTCTACAAACGTGTGTTAAAGAAAACTAAATAAGAAAGATAGAAATAGAAAACTATTTTTCATTCTTTTCAGTTGAGTTATACGAGTATGTTTGATTTTTGTATCCATTAATGAAGACCATTGGAAGACAAGTAATCAATTATTTCCTACCAGGTTCATTAAAATCTCAACTTTATTTAGAAAATAAATGTGCGAAACGAAGAATATAAAATTTCGAAATAATGAAAGAGAAAGAGAGAGAGTGTGTGTATGTGTGTGTATGTATGGAATGATATTTAAAGAGAAGCAAAGAAAGAGAAAAGGAAAGGAATCCGACTACCTCAAAGTGTTATCACACGCTAAACGTTTTACAACCGATGCTGCGCTTTTGCACCATCTCAAATGACTTTTTTATTGGGTCCAAATCGATATTACACCATTCTACCTTTTTCTCTCTCTTTCTCTCTTTCTCTTATTCTTTCTTTCTTTCTTTCATCGTTTCGTTCGCAGGTAAAGAGAAGTTTGAAAACGACAGCCGATGGCACCTCGACACCTACGTAATCTCTTCGGATGTCCGAAGAAAGTGCTACGAATGACATTTGTCCGGTGATAAGACGTACATTTTCAAGAAGCCGAACAGATCGTTATTGTCGATTACCAATTCGATTCTTATCTCTTCAACCATTACGATAAATAATAATTTCATTGATAGGAATGATGATCAAACTTTTTTTTTAACAATACGGTCAAAGTAAATTTTCTTTTTTTTTTTTATTATGAAAAGGAGAATATACAATCAATTCTCTGTGAGAATTATAAGTAATTTTTGCTGACATAATACATTAACATGAAATGTGCATTTAATTATGAGGAGATTCAAATTACCAGTAGTAGAAACTTAACAGAAGTAGTAACTCAAACAACAAAAGGAGCGAATGTTTGTGGATGTCTTAGAAAGATGATATGGAAAACCAAATATATGATCACCGAAAGTAAGATGAAAATAAAACCAACATTAAGCTATGCACCGGAGACAAGAGCAGATATTAAAAAAACTAAGCAAAAAATTCACAACATCGAAATGAGATTATTAACCTTCTAAGTACGACACGCCACTATAGTGGCTTTCGCGGATATCATCTTTCAGAACGACAAGCCACTATAGTGGCTTTCGCAGATGTCATCTCTTTGAACGACCCGTCACTCTATTAGCTCACTCGCTCATTAGCTCACCCCATAAAAAGGATTCCTGGCTCAGAAAACAGGGACGTCAGCCTCGGATAACCCAAGGAAAGGAAAACGATTCGCTTGTTGGAACATAGAATGATCAAAAACAACACGCGACAATAAACCATAAGAATCCAGACTACCATCAGGAAGACCCTCAAATAGATAGCAGGACAGGTAGATGTAAGTTTTTAAGCCCAATAAAATACAAGCATCAGGTCTAACGTAAGAAGAAGAAAAAAGAATACTTTCCAGAATGTTGGATAGTAGCTTAAACATAGAATTGAATTAAATACAGATATTATTATTGCAATTCCTTTCTTCAATAATACTTTGATCATTTTCCCGTAGAATCAAAGTAAATAAATATAAGAAATAGTTGGAATTCTATCTTACAAATAAATCATTTTATTCCCAGTATATCGAAATAAAGTAAAAGAAATGGTAAAATTCAATGATAGAATTTGAATAAAAAGAGAGAGAGAGAGAGCAAGAAAAAAAGAGAAAGAAAGAGTATGAAATGGAACAACAGAACGACGTCATTTTTCTTCCATCCTTCTCTTTCACGTAAGATAATGTCTCATGGGAATACGACGAGGTGCATGGAAAGAGAACGCGAAGTGCAGAATCACATATCTGAGTAGTGCTCGGCATTATACCTCTACGTGTCACGTGTCTACGAGTGCCTCGTGTCTTTCTCTCGCGAAAAGTAACGTGAGAAGTAGCGCCCTATACGCGCTCGCGTGCACACACACACACATATGAGAAAGAAAGAAAGAAAGTGTAAGAAAAGAGGATACCTTAAAAGACCAAAAGAAAAAGGTGTCTGAAGATATGGCCGTTGGTGTGTAGAAAATACGCGTAATGTACTAACCACCCCCCCAGCATCCCACCCAATACCCACCCCACAATCTTTCTCTTCTTTTTCACTCTTTCTTTTTATCACATCGCACACGTCGACAATAAACACGCCCCGGTCATATTATTCTTCCATTTGTGTCTCGCTCATAAATCCAACATAAAGTCGGACTGAAGCATTATTCAACGTAAGAACAAGATTCTTTGGTATTCTCGTTAAAATTATTCTACGAATTTGTTATTTCGTTTTTTATTATCACGACATTTGTCTAACTGTTACGATGAAATGAATTCTAACTAACGTAAGAAGTAATATTAGGTGTACAAATAAGTTATCGCCGTTCAACAAAGTATGGCTTTATCATTAAATTATGGTTAAAATGGTCTGATGTAAAAGGTCATATCGTAAAGTAAGACATCTCTCAACAACATAATCTTGATATATTAGTGATTTTCTATTGGTATCGGATATTTTTTTTTCTTCGAAAATGTCGAGTTTTAGGCCGAATAAACACCATTTGCGGGAACTTTTGATTAAATTATTTAATTTAAAGAAATCTGCATCTGATGAGCATCTATTGCTTGTAGAGGCATATGTCGAGGCTTTTTTAAATTAGAGAAGTTTTCATGAATGGTTTTTATAGTTGAAGAACAAAGACTGTGACGTCGAAGATAAAATACGTAACGGAAGGCTGAAAATGTACGAATACGTAGAATTAGAAATATTATTGGTTGAAAATTCGTGCCAAACGCAAAAAAAAACAGGCACTTATATTAGGAGTAACTCAGCAAGCAATTTTACATCGTTTAAAATCATCAAATGCTTAATTTTTAAATAAAAACGGCGGAAATTTATTTGTACACCTAATAGATAATCTAATTTATTTAGAATATAATTTATTTCATAAACTAATAATCATATTATCTTATTATCCCTTTGGATTTGATATTACATTCCAATCGTTATTTCCTTTACGTAGGAAATCTCCCCCAAAGAAAAAAACACATAAACTTGTATAACCTATTCCATCCATTCTAATCTTTTGGTCCTCTTTTTTCTCCTAGTTTCTTCTTCTTCTTCTTTATTTTCTTCTTTCTCATACTGGTGAACTTCTTTCTGGAGGGTGAGAGGGGTTAGAGGGGTTAGAGGAGGTGTACGAAGAACGGCAACTTGGTTCGGTGAGTTTGTAAGACAAAAAGAGAGGAAGAGAAAGATAGAGAAAAAGAAGGACAAAGAAGGAAAGAAAGGGAAGGTGAATGCTGCGAAGAGATCAGGCTGTTATTTAGTTAATGACTATTCTCTCGCTCGTAGGCGCTGCCAGCCAACCAGCCAACGGCCAGCCTGGAATACAAGATCGTGTTTGAGATGCTCGCCGTGATGTTGCTGTTGCTGCTGTTTCTGTTGCTAACGCTGGAATAGTTGTTGGATCCGGGTACGTAGTCTGGACTCTTTACTGGAACTGCATTTCACTCTCTCTCTCTTTCTCTTTCTCTCTAAAACTTATTTTTATATTTCATATTTTTATTCAATGAATATATACACTGAAATGCATATATTGTAATATAAAGAATGACCTCTGATTCTATCGTTGTAAAATCAAACTCGATTCAAAAACAACGAAGGAAACCTACAAAATCGGCAAAGTTACAAAATTTCTTAAACAACTCAAAACCCATAGCTTTCTTTTTGCAAATTAAACATTAAACCTTCGGTAGAATGCTTGGACCTATATTCTAATTGTACCATAGATTACTAGATCACCCTAAATATAGATGCTACCAAATACTTCAACTACCTCACATACCAAATAATCTCATTTTAGTTTCAAACATGTTCGATCATTCTTTAATACAAAATCAATCGTACTTTCTAAATTAAAAAATAATATATAATTTATCTAACTTATCGGATCTAACGAAACTTTTTACTTTTCCCTTACTTGATAAAAATTCTTTTTTTATGAATAAATGAAAGAAACGATAATTCGAGTAACAAGGGTAACAGCAAATCGGTTTTCAAGGATACACGAAAGTACGGTCTACACGAAGGATAATACTCGTATTCTTATCTCTTTCTTTCTCTAACCCGTTGAAGAAGGTTTCTTTCCTCTTACTCGTCGTAGTCGTCGTTGTAGTCGTCGTCGTCGTGCACGTTGCGGGGTACGTTTCGGTAGTGGCCGATCGATCGTCAAGCTTTTTTCTTCCTTGTAATCTATTTATATAAAGGCGCACGGCGTTGGTTACTCCGTGCACGCGGAGACTCTAAGGGATTTCTGCGGGGGAGGAATGCTAGGTAGGTCTCTCTTCGAGTTGGATGAGATAGAAAGAGAGGAACGAGGGGTTAGGTGGGGTGAGGTGATGGGGAGAGTAGTAGGGGGACTAATATCGGAACATCGACGGCCAAGTCGACTCGGGATTCGAGCGAGCTGGATGTTTAATTAGGAGCCAACGAAGCCAAGCACAGGGAGAACTCGTGGAGGTGGAAGAGTAAGAGGAGGTGGTGGTGCTGCTGCTGTTGGTGGAGGAGGAGGATGGGAGGAAGGGAGAATAAGGAGGAGACGACTGCCGATACCAAAGACGCGAGCTCTGCGCAGGTATAGAAATATATCTCCACTATATGTCTTTGTATTTGTGTGTGTGTGTTTGTGTATATGTAGCTGTGTATCTGTGTAAGAGAAATACGGATAGATCCATGTATGCTTGTGTGTGTGTATGTGTATGAATACACGTAAGAAGAGTAAAGAGAAACATGGTAGAAGAAAGAGAGAACTCCCCGTTTCCTCCCACAGCTTATCCACTTCCATCACCCTTCTTGAGAAAGAAAGAATAAGAAAGAGTAAGAAAGAGAAAGTGGGGGTGGAAGAAGAAAGAAATAAAGGAAAGAAAAAGAATAAAAGAGAAAGAGAGAGACAGACAGACAGACTCAACACGCCAAGGAATTGTCTGCGATTTTGTTTTACCTCCCGCGGCCACCTCTCGATCGCGTTCATCGATTTCTCACACTGCGAGAGAGTATCCTCTTCGTTGTTCTTCTCTTCTTCTTCTTCTTCTTCATCTTCTTCTGCTATATTCTGCTTCTTCTATCTCTTCTTCCACCATAGAAAGAGTTTCGTCTCGAGACATCGTTGAATTCTCGCACGAGAACTGAAACGTTAGAATGAGACTTAAAAGCAACATTAAATCCTCTTTTTAAATCTAAAATAATTTATTTATTTTTGTATATTATTATTTCCTTTCTCCTATACTTTTGTATTATTCAAACAATTTAACTATAAACATTTGAATTACGACTATGACATATCACGAATGAGGGTACACGATGAAATTATTTGCAAATAACCAAAGCAAAGTATCCAATATTTTATTTTATTAAAATTTAATAAATTTAATTCTTTTCTGTTTCTTTTCCATATTCACAATAATAGATCTTTATTAGCAGAAACTTAGAAACAAAATTATAAATAATTAAGCTTAGAGGATCTGTTCTCCTTTTTTTTCTCGTTAATCCCAAGCAATTCCTCTATCAACGTTATCGTCTCCGTTATTCCGTTCTATCCGGATACGAAAGTCTCCCTATTCCTCTCCCCCACCCCTCCCCCTCCTTCCGTCATCCTCCCCCCGTTCAACCTAGTTCTCTTCTCGTAACTGTGGTCGACAGATAAATGCTTGGAATTAGTTCCTCGCGTATTGTCGCTCTTGCGATACGCGTACCCTCCATGTGTTCCTTCTTTCAGTTCGTTCCACGTTGTATTCGTTGCTATCGAAACGAACAATGACGATTTATCGTGCCAATGAAAAAGAAAATAAAGTATATAAAAGCCTAATACGATAGATTAATCGTCTTATGGTTAGTTTAATTAATCTAATTCTATCGGAATGATCTTATCTCGAACTAAAAGTAAAAATTCTTTCTTCTATTTCGGCTAATCTAAAATACTTTCTTTTTTTTTTGAAGTTAAAACTTCTTTATCCTTGTTAGACGATTTATGGTAGGGCAAAATCTTATGAGTTCGCGTCAGCAACATGCTAATGCACGCGTATACACATATACACACCAACACATTGTATATACCCGATTGTATGTGTGTGTTGTTTGAATATTCAATGATTTATACAAAAGAAGGTGTGTCGGTTTTTGGTCAAAAGCCCTTTTGAGTGTGTAATTTGAAAAAATGTGAGAATGTATGAAGTATTGCAGAACCTTCTTTCGTATAAATCATGAAATTTTCAAATAACACACACACACATACAATCGAGTATATACAATGTGTTGACGTTTATAATAGTAATTTGTTAATATTATAATCAGTTTGAAAATTCAAAATACAGTTTTAAGTTTTCACTTCTTCCGGTAGTCCTCATGACTGCCTTCGATTTTTCTTTTCGTATTACCTTTCCCTAAATACGAGTCGTGTATGTAGTTTTCATATTTATATGTGTTAGAAGGTTCACGTGGATCGTATAAGAAATGCAATATTTATTTAAAAATATAAAAGATAACGTGAATGAAATTCTTTTTGCTACTCCGGAAGATTACACTTTTCTACTACGCCAAAAAAATTTTTTTCTTAACCCATTGACTGTCAATTACGAGATATCTCGTAGTAAGCTTCTGTACCAAAACTGTCAGCTACGAGATATCTCGTAGTGGATGCTGCAAGTTTAGATTGGCTACAAATGACTATTTGAGTTAGGAACTATTAGAAAGGATGAATGAAACATGTATATAATGTAGAGAACATATTGATTATCAATGTTTATTATTAAAATTATTATTAAAACTAAAACTATTACTACTATTACTTAATATTATTATATTTTCTAAAACTTCATAGTTTCTTTAAAATAAAACCGTAGCACCCAGAGCAACCTGACTCGCTAAATTTGCGTGAAAGTCAATGGATTAAACACTAGAAATTACTAAACACTAAAAATTACTAAACCTAGTTACTCAATCTACATAACATTGACGCATCGATTACCATCAAATTTAACAATATGTAATTAAAAAAACAGGAAAGAAATATTGAATGATAGTTACTTATCCAGGAAATAGAAAAAAAAACATCTCTCTCTATCTCTCTCTCTTTCTCGTAGATAAATCACGTAGATTAGGATTAAAAAAAAAAACAAAATCATTTTAGTTCCAGGACAAAGTTAACCGCGGTTACAGTAGGCGTGTAATATAATTTGTAGTCATTATAAAAAAAAGAAAATAAAGAACCATCAAGCTGGTAGGAAAAAAAGAATATTTGTAGCAAAGGTATTTCCGTAGTACCATGACAATGTTAAAATTCGACCAAACGTTAGGGTAAAAAGGTAAAAAAGAGAAAAGAAAGAAACAAAGGTGGCGTCGGTTTAGGGAAAAGGTAGCAAAGAGGCAACAGAGTCGATATAAAGACAAGGAAAGAAAGAAAGAAGGAAAGAAGAAACCAAAGAAGAAGAAGAAGAAGAAAAAATAGGAAAAAAAAAAAGGGCAGTAGAAAATACGGGAAGGGTAGCGACTTACCGGACCACCACTGCCTCAACCACCGCGAACGAGGGGTTGGTTTTGGTGTTTAGGACCCGGAGCAGCCTGTTTTTTCATCCTCCAGGAAAATGTATGAATCGTGTTGTAGAGGCTTTGCGAGTGTGCGGCTAATGGCTGCGGAGAACTTCTTTGTCTCTCTCTCTCTCACACTCACACACATACACTCTTTCTAGCTTTGTCCCTAAATCTACCCCTGTACAGGACCGACACGCAAGAACGAACGCATCACATACGTTTTCTCTCTCTCTCTCTTTCACTCACTCTCACTCTTACTCTTCAGACGCGTGTAAATCTCTGCCTTCTATGTGGGTCGCGTACGCAAGTTGTACACCTGTACACTCCCGTGGAATCCTCGAATCATCGTTGTATAGAGGAAAGAGTGACTGAGTGAATCAATGTACACACGTGTGTATGTGTATCTATGTGAAAGAAAGAGAGATAGAAAGAGAAAGAGAGAGAGAGAGAGAGAGAGAAGTGTGCGACGGTTCTCGCACTCGTACGTTTCCTAACAGAAATCTCATTTCATGCCAGAAGCCCGAAAAAGGGATTAACGGCGGCCATTTTCCGCGGAGCCGGTTTTAACTTTCTCGATGGACCGCCTATTAAACCGATTACCCACGGCCAAGCAGCCCTGAAAAGGGACTCGTTGCTGCCGGTGTTGCTGCTGGTGGTTGCCGACGGCTGCTTCCGCCAACCACCACCATCACCACCACCACCCATCCACTCTCGAAAAACCCCTTCTCGGTTAACGAGTGAGAAAAAGACAGAGAACTAGAATCAGTCGGGGAAAAGAGAGAGAATGAGAGAGAGAATGAGAGAGAGAAAGGGAGAGAAAGCCAACGGAAAAGCAACGAATCGGGCCAAAAGCGTGGACTTTATGAACCCGTAGCCAGTCCAAAAGGCCAGAACCAGTATACTCTTTATGCCTCTCGTTCGGTGCTCTCGATTTTTTACGAATCCCTGAGCCCTTTTTTCCATCGCGGAATCTCATACCCGAGCCGCGATTTCATACCCCTCCGAACGTTTTTCCGGGACTTTAACCTTTTTCGATGGTAACACTGTTTTTTTCTTCTTTTTTTTTTTTTGCTTTTTCGGGGTAGGGTTCGTTCTATTTTTTTTTTTCCATCGACGTTTCAAACTTGATACTGCAAACGATATCCTTTCGATGAAGGAAACCGATTTTTGTTGTTTTTATTGCCACCGATCCTGTTTCTCTCTTTCTCTCTCTGTCCATTTTGATTTCTCTTATATTTAAAACAAAAATGTGTCAACCGATATGAAAGAGGATAAAAAAGTAAGAAAGAAAGAGTCGGAGTAACCGCGGAGAAGATCGGTGGGTTTAGTTGGAAACTTGAAGAAATTTTGATTAAAACGTTGTTGGGTTAACCAAAGCCAGTTGTGATGGTTGCGATTTGAAAAGTGTTTGTACGAATAATGGAACGATTATACCCAGAGTTCTGAGATTAAACGAGAATTTCTCGTTAAGGCGCCAGAACCGACGTAAGATGATCAATTATTAAAAACACGTGGCACCATCGTTGGTTCTTCAGTTTCTCTCTTTCTCTTTTTCTTTTTCTTTCTTTCTCTCACTCTGTGATCTCGCCGTAACTTTCCGCGAAATTCTCTCGCGATCTAGATTAGCTTTTTTTTTTTATTTCCATGTTATTATATACCACGAAGCTCCCATGAAAATCACGTTCGAAAGTCCATAAGCATTTTATGGTTGACCTCGTTTTGTTAACCCTGCGTTTACTTATTCACAATTAGGGTCAGTAATTCAGAAAATAAAAAAAAACACAAAAAAAGAAATATTAACTTCTCCGATACACGCGGTGGTTGTATCAACGTTATCGTTGATTATTTTCTCTCTTTCTCTCTCTCTCTTCTTTTTTTTTAATTCTCCTTGCAAACAACAATGTCAATAATTATTTAATTCGTTTAACGAAAAACAAAGAGGGAGGAGATAGAAACCTGTTAAATGTTAACATGCCTATAGAAAATCAAGGTCGTCTATACTGCAAGTCCAGCAACAAACGATCCCTCTCTCTCTCTCTCATTTTCTCTCTCTCTCTCTCTCTCTCTCAATCACTCTCTCCCCCTCGATATGCTGGTGCAGGCAACGAACCGTTACTCGATTCGTACGTTTGGCACGTAAACATAAGAGCTTCAACATTTGCGATAGTTATCGTTGGCTGTTCGTGCGTCGAATAAAGCGAGCCGCGATTTTCCAGAATTATCGCTGTATTACTGGCCAGGACTAAACTTTACTATGTTACATTCTCTCTCTCTCTCTCTCTCTCTCTCTCTCTCTCTCTCTCTCTCTCTTTTTCGCTCTCATTGGGAGGACAAGCAAAAACGATAACGATCTGTCCTCGAGCGAGATCATTCGACGTTCGAGAGTTTAACCCGATTTTATCTCTTCGATATATCTTCGTTGGGATTCATTAAAAAACGATTATCATCGATCGGCAACACGCGGTAGAATTCAAAATACTCGGGAATTTAGAAACGAAGCTAGTTTCGATAGGCAGGCAGGCAGGCAGGCAGGTAGGCAGCCATTACACTGCTGCTACATCGTAATGGCGGACTACTACTCGTCAAATTGGACGTATAATTAATTAATCGACTACATAACGAATAAACTGATTTTAACGGATTGATTTAGGAAAAGTATGCGTAGTTCGTTCGGGTTGGTAGAAGGGCAAGGGGAAAGGTAGAAGGGTCAGGAGGGACAGAAGGGACAGGAGAGACCAAAAATAATGTAGTTTTATCTCTTAATTCTTGCTTCCGTATCGGGGTCGACAAGGGGAAGGGGGGTGGGTGGGGGGAGAGGGAGGAGGGTGCACTTTGATGTTTATAATTAATCTTTGTCGGTATTTGTATCCTTTTTTTTTCTTTTTTTATTTGAATTTATTCAAGATAGGATAATGAATGAAAAGAAATAAATATATGTTGGATAAAAAGTATTGTAAAATAAAATAAAAAAGGAGGAAAAATAGTATAGGATTTTCCCACGAACGAATTGGACGCAATGAACGAGATCGATATCGGAGGTCTCTCTCTCTCTCTTTCTCTCTCTCTCTCTCTGGTTGTTCGTGAGCGTACTCTCCGCGACTTCGTATGATTCGAACCCGTAATTACTTCGCATTGGTTATAAATTAAACCGCGATTCTGCATATATTTATATATCTCCTCTATATCCAGGGAGTGTTACTAGATTTTACCGAGGGCTTAACGCTGAAATTTCGTTCACGTGAAAATTTGTCGAACGTAAATTCAATCGAAATTATTCCATGTTAATATAAAGCGTCGACGAAAGATCGTAATAGATATACCTATCCATTTAAACAAAGAATAATTATAATGTTCATTAACGTTGTATACAACATTCATTTTGGTTGCGTTAATCAAACAACCCCAAGAAGAGAGAGAGAGAGAGAGAGAGAGAACAAAAACAAAAAAAGAAATATCTATCAATTAAAAGAAGAATAACAAAGAAATTTGTTAGTTAAAATACAAATATTTGCAAAGACGAGTACTAATGTTGCGTGATCGATAGATTAAATTAACACACTGGGCTAGTGCTCATTTATAAATGACAAAATTTTATTACTCATTTTATAGCGATTCTCTCCAGGATAGAAGTGATATCGAATAATTTCACAAATGAATAAATGAATGAACGAATGAAAATATCTCATCAAGTAGATTAGTCTTTCTCTGACCAATAGGAGGTTACAATGAAACATTTAAATGTGTCTAATAGAAAGAGATAGGTGTGAAAATAAAAGTACGAGAGTGTTCCTGCCATATGCGTAGTTCTAAACTTCAGCAATAACGGTAATTGCGTTATTAAGTGCGTTCTTAGAGGGTCGTAGAATTTTCGTACGTTCGTTCGTTCGTTCGTACGTTCGTTCGAATCGATTGCATTAAGGGTCAGCGAACGGAACGCTTGACCCCTGAGAAGAGACTAACAAGTAGACTATATCGAAAAGAATGAAGTAGAAAGAAAAGAGAAAAAGAGAGAGAGAGAGAAAGAGAGAGGAGAAAGATAAAAGAAGATGGAGGAACGCGTTATACGTCATTAGACCTCTCCGTCGGGGTTTCGATGAACCGTCAGTGGGAGTTAGGGAATCGCCAGATGGTCTTCCGCTGCCAAACAGCCAACGGTGCTCGCTCGGGGAATAAAATGCTTTCCAGGCTGGCCCTCGTCTTCTTCGTTCTGCGATCGTGCGATGAGAAAAAGAGTAAAAGAGACCGATAGAAACACAAAGAGATAGATAGGATAGGAAAGAGAGAGAGAGAAAGAGAGAGAGAGAGAATACTACTTACCAGAGGAATTCACAAACGGAGAAGTTGTTTCCAAATGGTCACTCTGGAACGTGGAAATGTTGGATAAATCCTGCGTTAACCGGAATGGCCACGCGGATATATCTCCTGTTAAGTCTTTAAGCGGTCTTCGGACATTTCGAATTAACGCGAGCAGGACGTGAACGCGTGGTTTTGCATAATCAGGTTTAGATTGAAGCGACGAAAACGAGCATTCGAACGAGATATATAACACTACCTATGTATTTGTATATATATATATATGTTTTCAAAATGTTTTTTACTCGGTACAAACAAAATTTGGTTATTTTAAGAGAAAAAATAAATCAGAAGTGTATAAGTTGGTTTTAAGAAAAATTTATATTTTTAAAAGAATAATAAGAGTGTTTATTTTTATTAACATTTTATTCGATTATATTTTATATGATTTTGAATCATATTACAGATAACTTATAATTCTGTTCTATTTTGTATTTTATTTTATGATACGTCTACGAATTTTCTTCCTTTTCGAAAATGTGGAATAAATTCTTCGATGAATCTTCGATAGATTTTTTCAGAGAACCTGTGTAATCGTCGGATAACAATACTTGCTGCGAAGTAGGAGTGTTTTAGAGCTATCACTGAACTTCTATTACTTAATTGTTCATATTTCATACATATGTGACATAAAATGTCACAAATATGTGACATAACAGTTGGTAACGAGTGAATGAACAAATTTGAAGTCCCTCCGGTGCTCAATCATGCCGAGAATGAATGATCCTAATCGACACGAGAGCTATTGGTTGTAATTATTTTAATAAATTATCTACGAGCACATGTGTGTATGTGTGTGTGTGTGTATGAGTAATTTCTAAATAGGGATTACACATACTAGTGGAAATAAAAATAGGAATACAATTATTTGGTATATTTTTGTTGAATACTTGTACTCGTAGAAAAATAGTGTTAGAAATAAATAATAGATGAATTTATTTTAAAACGGAGAATAACAAAAGTATTGGTCGAAGATGTGCAATCACTCGAACACAAGCCATCATCCTTTGGTATCGTTCGCTCTCTCGTTGAGAGAGGAGCACCTTCGACGTTTCATCGGGAGCAAAAGGGTGACTCGGTCCGCGCCATTGGAAGTGACTGCGGGGGTGAGTTTAACCCTTCGGACATCGTGATTAAACTGTAGAAACAGCCGTTTCGGGCTGCTCGAACGAGACGAATTGGCCGTAGTGGCGCAGAACGTTGAACAAGAGAGAAACAGAGAATGAGTGGAAAAGAGAGAAAGCAAAATAGAGCAAGCAAGAGAGGAGAGAAACAGCGAAAGAGCAAAAAGGAAGAACTGGATAGCTGGAGAAGGGTGGGTGGTTAAAGGCAATGCGTATGATGGTCAGCAGCACATCCGGAATATCGCAGATCGTTGATGATGATTGCAAACCCACATGTTCGGACACACGCTAAACTCTATCGGGGTTGAAGAAAACGAAGGGTCTTCCTTTCGAGAAAAAGAGAGAGAGAAAGAAAGAGAGAGAGTAAAGATGAGAAAACTCTCAAGGGAGATAGCAATACATTTTCAACTTCAATTTGTTCTATTGTTTCATCTCCAATTTCTTCCAATGTTCATAAACGATATCTAACCTACGAACATAGAATCTATTATTTACAATCTCATTAATGACCTATAATATGTGGCAACTAATACCTCTTTCTTTCTCTTTTAATTTCATTCATTAAACAAATAATTCATATTTATACTATAATTTATTACATACTAAGTGTGATTAATTTAATTCTAGAATGGAGTATCGAAAACTTAATACAATTTGTATTGTTCTTTTTTAAATATTAGACACACCTTTAGGTGTATTGTAATTTATAAAATATAATATATAATATTATATATTAAAGTAAAAAAAAAAATATATATATACACACACACACACATAGATTAATTTGCGCATAAGTATTTATTCGATAGAAATTCGGGTAGAGTTCGAAAATTAATCGACAGACACGAATTGTGAGTAGGTACACGCGTATCTAAATACCCGACATTCGACGAGTTCCCTCGGGATGGTGCTCGATTTTGAAGTCCTCTTAGTGGACCATTTCTCTCTCTCTCTTTCTCTCTCTCTCTTTCTCTCTCTCTCTTTCTCACCTTCTCTTTTCTACCCCTCATGCTTGGAAGACCCATAGAGGAGCGTCGGGACGACCCTTCGATACACTCTGTCCGCTACTCTTAATCCCCCCCCTCTTCACTCTCTCTCTCTCTCTCTCTCTCTCTCTCTCTTTTCTGACAAATCAATTCGGACATAACGTTGTAAACACGAGGCGCAAAGACGAGGGAGTTTACACAGTCGGCAATGGCACTTTGGAACGAACGTTACTCTCTCGAAGTGATTCGGACGATTCGACTGAACGAAGAACTCGTTCCTGGACCTTCGACGACGACCTCTTCCACATCGGCTACGTTCCACTCGGTGAAAAGCCTTTTGACCATTGGACAAACTCCCAATAGGATTCTAACCTACGATTCCTGGATCAAAGATTTCTTCTCAACGTTTATTTTATTTTACTTTTTCTCTATTTTTTTTTTTTCTATTTTTGAGAGAGGTTTCTATTTTATTTTCCTATCCAACAATTCTAAGAAAATATTATTAAAATGGATCTTAACGAAATGGAGTAGGAAGGGTTGCGAATAGAGGAAGAGAGTTTGTTCAAGAACGAGTACATCTACGGGGTTTGATATTTTCGGTAATAAACTGAATTTCGTATAATTGACACTTAGCCAATCGATCGAGGGAGATCTCTCATTTTGACCTAACCAGCGTGTTTCTCTTTCTTTTCCCCTATTATTATTACTATAAACAATATATTTTTATTTTACAATATGTGGATGATTTATTAAACGAAACTCTTACCGCCAAATATATTTGATAATTTCTTAAATAATTTCTTTTTCATTTCAAGCAATGAATATTAGACCGAGTTATTCATGAAAAATGCTCAATTGACTAAATGGTTAAAATCCATTTCACAGTTCTTCATCTTATCGCGTGTTAATACATAGTTTTTTATTTTTTAAGCGAAGATTTTATTTATTGGACTGTCAAGTATGAAATGGAGCAAAATAAATGTACATAATTGAATTGAAATTTGTTTCAATTTATACTTGACAACTTAATATATGATACTTTGGTAAAGAAAAAATATAGCAAGTGTCATACGTTTCAAAGATTCTTGTAGAAATCTGTCGTTT
The DNA here is from genome assembly GCA_023678845.1 of Mischocyttarus mexicanus. Lineage (NCBI taxonomy): Eukaryota > Metazoa > Arthropoda > Insecta > Hymenoptera > Vespidae > Mischocyttarus > Mischocyttarus mexicanus. Next base: position 354,990 of record JACGTP010000053.1, on the reverse strand, counting down.
GGAATCGAATACGCGTTTTGCGGATAGATCAGGGTGGGTTATAAAATATGCATGCAACGATGTCCGGTAACAGGATTTCCAACGAACGATATAGCGTCGATTCGAAAGCGAAAGAAGAAGCGTGATCATCGTCGGTGGGATAGGAGGAGAAAGAGGAGAAAGAGGAGAAAGAGGTGGAGGAGGAGGAGGATGAAAATGGGTGGTACGTGCTCAGAACCATGTCCGAGTAGCAGCGAGCGGGATTCCTCTTCCATCGGTAGGGTTCTCTTCATCCCCTCTGTCAACTATCGGGATAAATAATTCACCGACAAGATGGCCGATTGCTCGACCCTCTACAAAATTTCCATCCTTTCTCGAATATATGTACCTGTCTGTATTTTCAAACGAGTCTACCTCAACTTGATACCTCTTACACGTATAGTTTTTCTTTTATATTCTACGCTGATTTATCAACTAGAAAATACGATGAAGTATAAAAGGAAACACACAAAAACAAACACGGGCCAGTCTTCGAACGATAAATCAATCTCTTGCTTTATTATCTTTTTTAAATCTAATAATTTCGTAATGAAATAAATACGACGAATTGGTTACTAATCGATGATAGAATGGGTTATAAATTTGTGATCGTATAAAATGAGAAAGACGATTAATAATACAAATAAATATATATTTGAGTTTTCATTAACGAGCAACGTGTGATAAAGAAATATAAACGTATATGTATATATAATAATAATGATCTTTAGTTTTCTTTTGTCGAAGGTAAAGATAAATGAGATACACGTTTCGATCGACGCGTAATCGGTCTAATCAAGAATACTTTGGATTCTCAGCGTGCTTCCGAGCACGTATTCGTCTATCCGGACACGCGTAATCTTCGTAAATTAAATCCCGGCGTATCGCATTAGCATACGAGCACGAGCTCGTTGGACCTCGTATTACGAATCAGTAAACGAATCATTCTCAACTCTCTACGAGAGAGACAGAGAGAGAGAAAGAAAGAAAGAGAGTGAGAGAGAGAAAGATACTCTTCGATAATCCAAACTCATCGAAGCACTTGGAGGCCTTTCATGTGAATGACTGGGTGCCACGCGAGTCGTGTTCTTCGAAGCATGTGCCTACGTGAAATTTTATCTACGAATGTGGAGAGCCACTCGAGGAACCTTTCTCGAGAGAATAATTGAAACGGTACTTGAACTATCGGGCATTGTTAAAAGCGTTTATGCGACGATACGAACTACTACGAGGGGTTACGTTAGCTTTGATTTTTATCATATCTTCAAATCTCTATCAATTTAATCACATCAATTCTATTTCAAATAATTACATTTTAAATATAACAAACTTTTTCTATTCTTTATCTTTCTTTCTTTTTCTTTCTTTTTTTTTAATGTCTAATCACGATTCAATTAATTTATTCATTAATCTTATATGAGCTGAATTTTTATTTCAAATGTTAATAAATTTATGCAACGAAAAATCAACTATTCTAAATCCATATGTGCAGATTAAAAAAAGAAGTTTCTTATTATTTTTATTTATTTATTTTATTTGTTATCAATATTGTTATTTGTTATCTCCGAGATATTATATAATTAAGATGTCATCTTGTTAAAAAACTAAAATTATTTGGTTAAATATCAATGTATGTGCTCATAATTATGAATTAGATTTGAATACTAAATGAATTCTACATAATTTTGAAATTACAACCACTATCTAATGATTCATTTTTGACAATATTGTAAAGATTACATTGAATTAACTTAGTTTAAATAAATGTGGTGTGAAATAATTGATAAACTCACTTCTTATAAATTTTGACTTACACCACTTTCATAATTATGGGCTTATATTTTTGTGTGACTTGAAAGTTACACAGGCCTATAGAAGGTTAATTATTAAATTCGATTTAATAGGTACAAACGATTTAAAACATTTTTATCATTTTTATTTTATTTATTTTATATTTTTCTTCGTGGCCTTAACGTAACGATATTTGTACTAGAACAAACCGTCTCATCACGGTTCGATAATTATCTTGAGCAATTTCTATCCATCGGTGGAAATGCGGAATTGCAATTTCCCAGGAAACAGTAGAGGTATTAGATAGCTTATATCGACCGCTGGAAACACGCCTAGGCTTTAAACGCAACGGGTACACGATGATGCTTTGCGTATACCCACCACCAACTGTTTCTCGAGGATATTACGTTTATTTGTAAACGATTAAAATAAAGGGATAGGTCACATAATTTATATAATGATAAATAAACCAATCAATACGAAATATCTTTTATCATATGTTAAAAAATATATGAAATACAGTAGTTCATAGTTGTTAAAATTACTCAGTGGAACGATGAGAGATAACAGAACAATAATTTTTGAACAATTAATAAAACCTCAAAGAATTGTTTTTCGTAAATAAAAAAAAAAAGGTACAAAAAATTAACTCGAAATAAAAATTCATAATTTTTTACGTGTCGTTTAAGCGAAAAAAAATAATAGATTTCTTTTTCCCCAAACTAATACGATAACAAACGAAGATCACCAATTTGATTTTCGATGGTACGAGGATAGTTCGAGGATAGTTCGAAATACGTGATAGTAAATGAGGAATAGAGAAAATGATAGGACGGTAACAGAAGCGTTGCTTTGGATGGTACAGGGAGGAGATTGAAACAACGCGAAACGCGGTGGTGGCGGGGACGGGGACGAGGACGGGGTAGGCGTTCGTTCGATCACGCACTAGATCCTCTTGACGACACGATCTCGAATCCACGGTATACCAGTGGGATTAGATGGCCGTAGTAGTATCGACCGAACGTTTGGAACACGCGAAACAGAAACGTCCGGCATGTTGTAACCGTATCCTAGGCCGTATTGATCTATACGTCAATGCGTGTAATTTCGAGGCGTGCCCGCTGACGGAATCGGCAGCACAGAGAGAGAGAGAGAGAGAGAGAGAGAGGAAGGAAGCATCATCGAGTGAGTCTGCCGGTCGGTCTATCGGCAGTCGTCCTCCTGGGTCGAGCTACCGATAGGAGGACAACAACAACAACAACAACAACACAACAACACAACAACAACAACGGCAACAGTACAACAACGCTCCGACACAACGGAGCTAGCTCTGAACGATAGGATAGGATAGGATAGGATAGGAATAGGATAGGAATAGGATAGGATAGGAATAGGAATAGGAATAGGGGGTAGGAGGGAGGATGGTAGGGAAGTGGTGGTTGGAGGTGAAGGCAAGGGCAACTCACTATCGTTACGTGGATGTCGCTTGGATCGTACGCGATGTTGTATACGCACGGCTGACGGCTTTCGTAGGGGTTGGACGAGGGCTTCGAAGCTCGGAAGAGAGGAGGAAGAGGAAGAGGAGGAAGAGGAGGAGGATGAGGATGAACAGGAGGTGGAGGAGGTAGAGAAGGTAGAGAGAGGGACCGAGTTTCCCCGGGAGCTTCCGCGGGACTATAGAGCCTTCCCGGATGGATATAGAGGCCAGGATTAGCGGTGATTGGTCCGGCCTCGTCGTGATTAGAGATGTTATCAGCCCGGTTACGCCGTTCAGCGTCCATCGCTCTGATCTGTTTGCGTCTCTTCCAATGCCCCTCCCGTCCACCCGTTCTGCCACCGTTCACATACTCCAAGAGTATCTATAGAGCTCTCTCTCTCTCTCTCTCTCTTTCTCTCTCTCTTCCTCTCCCTCTCGTTTCTGCTTATAATCGCGTTTTAGACCTAACATCGACATCCGGGCTTAATAGAATCCCGAAATGAAAGATAATCGTATAGATGTTTTATCGTGTTATTTGATTTTCATCTATAATACTCGATCAATTCTTAACAATAATATCTCGAGCTCACTTTTTCATTTATATTTCAACTTTTAATTTGAATTAGAAATTATCTACAAACCGAACGAGATCTTAACTAACAGTTGCTAATGTTTTCTTTGTTGTTTCTTTTTTAATAGATTGATTTTGATTAGAAAATTTGTTTTAAAAGTCTATACGATAAAATATATATTAATTATATTTTATATATTTTTGTTTATTTAAATAGTATAATAGTAATATTGGAATAAAGATCTTATTATTATTATCGTTAATATCTTAAAACAAAATGATTAAAGTTTAGGGTTAAATGATTCGCAAATTTTCTGAGAAAGGTTTCGAAAGCATAGTAAAGTTTGCTTTAGTAGAGTGAGTTAAACGAAGCCAGAAGATCGGTGTAAGCATTCGTCATCAGTGCGACGTTCTGAGTGTCGTTTCGCGTCCCGACGCTCATTAGCGTCTGACGGGAGGCACGCGTTCTCTCATCTTCTTTCTCTTACTCTTTTACAACGGATGCTTCAGAATGAGAAATAAAGATAGAGAGAGAGAGAGAGAGGATCCCCTTAAGGTCGAGTCATAAATATAACTTACGGGCGAGTACCTATGAAAAATTTGTCGCGGCTTAGCCCAGCCAGACAGATTGCCCGACACGATGCGTGTGGCTACCACGTATGCTCTTAATTTCGTTTCCTCGTTTCTAAATTAGTGACGCTGTACTGCTTGCACCCTCTTCTTGGTTCACTCGAAAACTCTCCTTTTAGAGGAACACCATGAAACTCACTCTTCAATTGAGAGATAACCAACTCTTTTACTCTTTCCTATGCAATTCTTTTTTTCCTTATATACACCAAAAAGAATAATCAAATCTTTCATTTATAAAATACGTAGTAATTTTATTGATAATATAAAAAAAACCATGCTACCTTAATAACATTTTTATTACATCTCAACTCAAAATTATTAGTTTTTGTAGTAAATTGTAATTTTGTATTTTATTACAACGAGTATACGAATTGAAAACCAGTTAATTGGTTAAATAAATTCATCCCATAAAAATGAGCAAGCATCAATTATTATTATTTTTATTATTATTATTATTATTATTATTGGGATCCTATACGTTGGAAAATGAAATAAAAAATAATTTACAAAATTATTATACACATATTGTAGTAAATTGTAATTTTATATTTTATCACAACGAGTATACGAATTGAAAACCAGTTAATTGGTTAAATAAATTCATCCTGTATTGATGAGCAAGCATATCAATTATTATTATTATTATTATTGGGATCCTATACGTTGGAAAATGAAACAAAAAATAATTTACAAAATTTTTATACACATATTGTAGTAAATTATAATTTTGTATTTTATCACACCGAGTATACACATTGAAAACCAGTTAATTGATTAAATAAATTCATTCCGTACAGATGAGCAAACATATCAATTATTATTATTTTTATTATTAGGATCCTATACGTTAAAGAAAATAAAATAAAAAATAATTTACAAAATTATAATACACGTATCGCCCATTTGAGATAAAACACATTCCATGTATAAACATAAATTACACACAAAATACAATAAAATGAAAATAGTTCTTAAGTTAGTTATACATAATAAAATGTATAGTCACGTTTTCGATATATATGATTAGGACGGAGTTAGTTGTTCCTTAGAAGAAAAAAAAAAAAAAAAAATAGAAAAGTCTAACACATTAGTGACGTTCTCTTTGGGAATCAATATGAACAGGTTGGCGTTAAAACGTAGAACAAACAGTCGCGCCTAGGGTGTCGAGAAAAAATTTACTACCGTTCCCTTCTCTCTCTTTCTCTCTCTCTCTCTCTCTATCTCTCTCTATCTCTCCTTCTTTCTCGTTGGGGGTTTATACATTTAACGTATAAACGAAATACTGAAAAATAAAAAAAGAGGAAAGGAATAGTTATCTCTCTCTCTCTCTTTCTCTCTCTCTTTCTCTCATACACGTACTGTCTATCTGTCTCTCTTTTCACGGATCGTTAGATTATTATACAAGTTTATGGCGAGACACGGATCGATGGACGGACGAACGGTTGAACATATATATATGTATATATATCGGAAGGGTCGGCGCCGTCTCGACTCCCAATTAGCAGCTTATCGCTTATTGGTTTTCGATATTTGTTTTCCTTTCCTACGACCTCGTCGAACCTCGAACGAATAACTTCGAAGCTCGCTAAACGATCATCCAACTAAATCGTTATTTTTTCTTACCATTCAATCGAGAAGAAACTTTATTAATTCATATCGGTACTTCTTAGAAAATCCTTGACTAAAAAATCAAGTTAACACTAACCTCTCATGAAAGACACTCATCTTACGAATAACAAAAGAGACTGACGAGAAAATGAAGAAAGATAGAGAGGATGAAGATAGAAGAAATCGATCGTAGTCTGTTGTATCGCGTTAAAGGGGTTGCAAAGAGAAAGAGAGAGAGAGAGAGAGAGAGAGAATGAGTGAGAAAGAGAAAAAAGGGAAGACGGAGAGTGAAAAAGAGGACCAGAGTTTGGTGTTCGTCCCTTTTTCCTTCTTTCCCCTTTTTTCTCTACACGACTCTACAGAGTGAGAAAGAGTAAAAGAGGGTACAGGGATAGAAGTGTGGGGTTGGGAGGGTTAGGCTAATATATATCAGCATGTAAAACAAAAGCCTCGGACAAACAGCGTGCGCCGATGGTGATGCGTCTACCTCAAGCTCACAAGGATGGTGGTGCCAGAAAGAGAAAGATAAAGAGAGAGGATGAAAGAGAAAGAGAGATAAAAGGGAAAGAAGAAGAAGAAGTAGGAGGGAAATAAAAAATAGAAAGACAAGAGGGAAGATGAAGGGGGGCTCGAATTGGAAGGGGGTTAGAAAAGGGCTAAAGGAGGAGAGGGAAAAGAGAGAGAAAGAGAGAGAGAGAGAGGGTTTCCCAGAGAGTGAGATATATGGGGAGGCTTTTAGTTTCGTTAATGGGTATCTCGCAGACCGATAAGTGCCGAGATCTGTCTACCTCTGGTTGCTTTACACCTTTCTCGCTTCGTGCAGAGTACGATATGCCGCTGGCCGCCGGCTTGCACCACCGATGCGAGGATAAAAGGCAGTGAAGATACCACCGGCTAGCTAGCTATGGTTGGTTGGTTGGTTGGATGGTTGCTTGCTTGCTAGCTTGCTTGGTAGGATTGCTGGATAACTCTGGCTGTTTGGATGGGGGGAGTCGCGAAATGGCCCCAACCGTGTGCGATCTCTAACGACAAGAAGAACCTATTTTTCTTTACCACCCCTGGCTCTTTCTACGAGATTTCCATCCCTCCCTCCACTCCCACACCCTTCGAATAAAACTCATTTACATAGATTTACAAATTTAAACGCGTAGTATTTATTATTATCTTGGCCGTTCATTTTCTTTTCTTTTCTTTTCTTTTCTTTTTGTCTTTCATCGAAAATCTTTGGTTCGATTATATTTTTGTCTATTGTTGTATTCGTTGTTGTTATTATTATTATTATTATCAGGAAAGTTTACTACCCCCTCGAATCGGTCCTAATCGTTCCTGTCACTCATCCCGGCTACTCGTCACAATAAAGCTCCATTATTCGACCCAATGGCCGAACACGAGTTCCCCAAACGAGCGACCCTCCAAAACGCAAGACACTCGATCGACGTCATTCACTTTTCTCGAACAAGCCTAATCGAGTGCTTTACGTTACCACGATAAGGAAAGAAAAAACAAAATTATTTCTTTTCTCTAACGAAGAAGTATTTCGTTTTTTTTATAGAAATATACTTGACGCCAATCATTGTGAAGATAAATATTAACAAATATACAAGAAAATATTATTTTATTAAATAAACATCTACAAACGTGTTAACACTTTAACTGTCACGTCGAAATCACATTTTTCGGTTAGAATGTCACGATAGTATTTTATGATAGAAGATTTCATAGAAACGAATCTTTGATTTTCGATGTTCCAATAAAAAATTTGTAATTCTTCAATGATGCATGTTTTTATTTCAAAGTATATTCTAATAACCGGTAATGTTTTAAACGACCCAGTTGTAAATTTTCATTCAACTTTTACAATTTGAATAATTCAAATGCTCCAGTCATCAATGACCATCTTGGGATCACTGGAGAAACCGTAGCCAGTCATAAATGATCAACGTGATAGTCAAAGTGTTAAATACAATTCTATTGAAATATTTCAATTTTTAGAATAGTATGAAATCATTTCTCTTAGTAATGGCAGAGAATCAATCGAATAGTTTCTCTAACACAAAGTTTCAATCGTTTTAATAGGAATACCAGAATCTAATGCGTTCTCATAGAGAATATCAAAGGGTCGATTGTCGTTATGCAAAGAGCCAGAGTTGGTTTTGTCTCGCAAACGATGAAGCTTCGTTCCTATCATGTATGTATCTACTATCAATGTATGATGCGCGTGTGTGTGTGTATCTACGTAGCAAGCGTGTACGAGACGAATCAAACGCAATCAGGCAAGTCGGGCGGTATCGAATAACGTCAACAATTGGCAATCTAATCAGAATCGACTACTACAATTTGACGGTACCGATTGATCGCGCTCTCGCACTCCCAGCTATCGTTTACAAAGCTTGCAACCGCGTGCTTTGCCAGTGGTTCCTCTCACCACCCTCCCATTCCTCCATCCTCTTCTCTCTCTCTCTCTCTCTTTTACTCTGTCTCACTCTGTTTCTCTATCCATCTATCCATCTATCTCTATCTCTCTCTACACCTTCCCATGTTTCTACGTTAAGTCCCTACACTGTACATACGCATATACACATACTCTCATACACAAACACACACACACACGCGTATACAAGTCGTGTATATCAAAGTTAGAATTTCATAATAAATTCAAAGTGTATGCGGTTAAACGTTTCGTATCTAGTCTCAATCTACTTTACAAACGTTCATTATTTTGTAATATATATTTCTTTTTGTTAACTATATAATAAATGTATATTATAATAAAATAGATAAAAAAAAGTGTAAATAAATTTTTATCTATGAACCGTAATTGTTTATACAATGATTTATTTCTAATCTGATTTAACAGGAAAAAACAAATTCTATATACGGTATAATTAGAATAAATTCAAATTAATAAATGAAATGTTAGTGTATAAAGAAGGGTTTGATTTTTGACAGTTTTAATACAGAGATAAAATCGTGTGGCGAGTTGGGAACGCTTTGGTATTGTCCGACAGCAGCAACGTTCTCGAAAATGCAAGCTTGCCTCGGTAACGCAAGCTCGTAGACTCGGACAAACGGATTTTGTGCCCCGTAGCAACGTGCGCGTTTGCATGTTCCACGTGCTAACAATTCGGTCGCGGTTACGATGCTATTTAACTGCTTCACCGCTCTGATTACTCCCCCGTGCACCCTGGGCACCGCCCGAATCGGGATTTAACGCGATGATCAGTCCTCGAAATGATCGTTCGCGCGCATCGATCTCAAAACCAACCACTGTTATACAGGGATTCGGGATAACCGACGCGTTTGTCCTTTGGTGAACACACTTCGCAAGCTCTGTTCTATCTCTCTATCTCTATTTCTCTTTCTCTCTTTATGTCAATTTTTACATCGACCTTTCTTCACACATTTATTTTTAGAAATAATATTCATCATTATTTATTAATCTTTTTCTTTTTATATAATTAACAATTATATAAAATACTCAATTTCAAGATGCATTTATGATGATTTCTCAAAATTCACTAATTTCCCATTCCTCGAGAAAAGAATGAGAATTCGTTAGTTTTCTTACTTCTTTTTTTCAAATCACTCAAAACTTTTTAAATATTTTAATAAAATCTTATAAATTTTTAAGAAAGAAATAGGATATTCTATAAAATGTATAATATTTATATACATTGTAATTAAGCTTGTCAAAAATTGCAGATACATCTAACGATTATTTTTTAAATATTTTCAATCCAATATAATCGATTAAATATCTTAGAAATAGAAAACATATGTTGGTAGAAAAGTAAATCATCGGGGCAAAGATATTAGATTGTCAAGTTTGAAATGGAGCAAATTTCAATTTAATTATGTGCATTTTTTGCTCCATTTCATATTTGACAACTTAATAGATCTGCTGTACAAACGTATTTAATTTTGAAACTTACAATGAAATAATAAATATATAATATTCAATGTACCGAAAGAAAGATAGTCAAAAGTGTAAGTAAAAGAAAACGAGGTAAAAATCATCGTCAATGTTTATATCTCTCACGGTAAATTCCAGGAAATTTGACATAGGAAAACATTCTTTAACTACCTCTCTCTTTCTCTCTCTCTCTCTCTCTCTTTCTTATTATCATTTCTATTCTATGAAGAATTTCGTCGTTGATTTTCTATTTGACCTTCGTGTATGTTCGGTACCTGTCGAATGTATTCGTTACTATTTTTCATATTAATTGTCAGTTATCCTCGAACGTCGAAGATGTAACATCGATGTTACATAAAGTACGATATTTATTTCGCGTTGCATATAAGTGTGTGCGTGTGTTTTTTCGTATGCAAGTGATATGCATATGTGAGCGAGTATGTGTAGTGCATATATGGATACCTGCAGTTATGGATATGGATATGTAGAATTGGATACAAGGACTATGTACATCTAAGGTAAACTAAGTTGATCATAATTTTTATTATTTTTGACATTTATTAAGGTTAATTACTAATAATATATTATAAGAATAATTTTCAATTAAAGAAATATCTAATAAGTAATCGTAATGTTGTAGAATTTGTTTAAACCAGACACTGTATGTGTCACACGAATAACTTTTGCTGCATTCATTGAATTAGGTTTTAAAATCTAATCTCGTGTCAGATTTATTTCATAATTATACATAATAATTAACTACATCCCAGTAAGTGATATCGTTCTCTTCTTTTATTTATTTTTTGAACACTCAAGTATTTATTTTTTTTTTTATATACAACGTATCTCGACTTATTACCTAAACACACGCACACATCCAAACATTCATAGTTCCTTGTTTTCATATCAGACTTACATACACTCGCTCACTCACTCTCTCTTTCCAGAACCTATTTTGTTTTTATTTTATCAATAATTATTTAAAACACCTAAAAAAGATTATTGCAAAATGTTATCTTATTATACCAAACGCGTCGACATAATATCAAACATTCTGTGAGATAAAAGTAGCAGACTCGTGATTTTTCCAACCCAACCTCTCGAAGTTTTATAAAAAACAAAAACAAAAAATTGTGATCGAGTAAAAGAAGTTTTTAGTAGGACATGATTCGTATGAATCTCACACAAACAAAAAACTTGATTAAAGTCTAAATGAATTAACCTATTTAGGCTTATCTTTTACGATATAAGATACAGTTCATTAAAAATAATTTATTTTGATAGGCATTTGCTTAAGTTTTGAATATACATGAGCTTACTGTACCATACATGGTCTGAATATGAATTACATTTTAGTCTAAATAAGGTTAACTAAATTTAAATAAGTGTAATTAAAAAGTTTTCTATAAAATATATATTTAAATATAATATATAATATTATAATACATAATATATTATAATATATAATATATAATATATATAATATAATAATAGTATGATATATATTAAATATTTATAAAAATATATTTTAAATATATATATTAAAAAACTTTAATTATTCGTTAGATCAAATAAAAAAGTATAAACAATATTCGATTGAAAATAATTATTTTTAAATATATTTATTTTTTAGACACGAATTAATAAGAAGTTTCAGTAAGCTCGATTCTTTTGTAATCGTTGAAGGATTTATTTCTCACAAGGCACGAAACGAAGCTTTCCTCTCTCTCTTTCTCTCTCTCTTTCTCTCTCTCTTTCTCTCTCTCTTTCTCTCTCTCTTTTTCTCTCTCTTTCTCTCTCTCTTTCTCTCTCTCTCTTTACATGGACACGTACGAGCAAAGAAGGAGATCGCGAAGTGTAGAGAAGCGGCAATAAAGGCGAGTGTGTTTGTTTAGGCCCTTCACTTCGTTCAGGACTTTACTACTACTACTACTACTACTACTACTATTACTATTACTACTACTACTAATACATTACTACTCCACCTCTCTATCTGCCTTTTGCTTTCCACCTTCTCAAACTGCCACCGTCCGTCCTCTGCCAACTTTTCTCTAGTTGTTAGAACCCAACACGCGCTTCCACCTCTCTCTTTCTCTCTCTCTTTCTCTCCCTTTTTCTCTCCCCGTTCCACCCTTTTCTATTTGCCACCTACCACGTGTGAAAATGAATGGGTAGTTCAGAAAAAATTTATTACATCGCAAAAACCTTTTTTGTGTATAGATTTAAGTCAATTAATTGTTCACACGTTATATTCTAAAAATAAATATATTTGTATTTGTTTTCTCCTACAAATACGTTCGTGTATCTTTCTATTTATGTTTTATTATTAGGTTGTCAAGTATGAAATGGAGCAAGAAATGCACACAATTGAATTGAGAATTTGCTCCATTTCATACTTGACAACCAAATAAATTAAAAAAATTAAGACAAAATAATATATATTTGAGATAACAAAATCAGTCGAATCTAACTTTTCCTGTTCTTTTTTAATCAAATTAACTTTTATTTTACAACATACAAAGGTTTTCAATCAACGTTCGTTGATATAAAAGTGTGTACGTTCAATGCACACGCGTTGACAATCGTAAATTAATTCGATGCAACAAAAACGAACTGTTTTTCAAAATGAAAATAATTAATTTTGATTATTAAAAACGTTTAAACGAAATATTACATCGATATTAAATTTTTCTTTTATTATTCTTTGAAACAAATAAATAAAGAAACAACGAAACGTAGGAGTAAAAATTACAAAGTAAAATTTTCAGTTTCCGTCGAATGGTGGAGGAAGTGAAGCCAGAGGATTAGTGAGAAGCCGCTGACGTCATTTCCGTGACGAGTTCACGCATAACTGGCCGTGACGTGATTTGCTTATTGGCTCGCGTGTTATAAATGAGGATTCGGTGAAAAGCGCGAAGAGCACAGCGAATTTGTAGGCCGAAGGTTTCTCTCTCTCTCTTATTTTGTTTTTTTTTTCTTCTTTTTTTTTATTTCTTTCTTCACTACCCTCCAACAAATTCCCACATCGAACGGATGAACCATTTCGTCGTTGAAATCGTTGAAAAACTTTCGAGGGAATCGATCCGAGAAAAGGTTCGATCGAACCCTTCTTCGTTCATTGAAGTCAACTATCGAAGCGTTACACAATTTTAAATTTTTAACATTTTAAAACATAAGTCTAAACTTTCGTCAAGGTGATAGAAAGTTTCAATTAACAATTAAGAAAACTGTCAAAATGCATAGGATCGTAATGATTAGTTTTATTTTATTTTTAAAATCATAATTATTCGACGTTGTTTTTAACCAGTAAACTAAGTTCAACGAGTACACTCGTCATAGAGAAGTGGCAAAATAAATAATAAAATTAGCAATTTTATAAAATAAACCTATCTCTTTTTGATGCAATATTTTAACAGCGATATTTATTCTGTACTTGACGATTATACTCGTCATCGATTGATTTTCGTGACACACAAAAAATGTATGAGAGGTGTGCACTTTCAAAACAGAGTAACACAGTTAATTGGTCAAATCACAATTATTTTTTCTTTTAGGTTTTAGTGATAAATAATTTTAACGTTGAAATATATCATTTTGATTCTTCGTACATCTCGTTTGATATTATTTTTTATTTAAAATTTATAATAATAAGCATTGAAATGTTATTGTTAAGGAAAGATTGATCGAATTGAAGTTACAAACGCTAACAATGAAATAATTACAACAGAATTAAACGTTTTTCTATTAAGTGATATTTTGAAATAACTTTTTGAAGGAGAAACATTTTATAGGAGTATTTTTTTAATTACATCAAAGAGTCATCGATATAATTGGCAATTTCGAAAAGAGGAAACGATAAATTATCGATTCTAGTACCTGTTTCAAGTATTATTTCCGATTGGTGGTGGGTATATCACATTTTCATTGAGTATACGATTGCCAAGCTTAAGCAAAAGCTTTTTACCGAGTATTATACGAGATGAAAAGAACAAATAGAAAATTAGGTGAGGTGTATATAGAAAAGTAATAGAAACTAACCGATAAACCGGTGAGTAAGAAAAATAAAATGTAGATGAAAAAGGAAATAAAACTTATACGAATGGGAAAAGGAAGAAGCAACTAACGCAGAGTATAGAAAAGATTGTTTGCCGGTTTTGGACAAAAAAAAAAAAAAAAAAAAAAAACTTTAGAAACCAGCCTGCAACGTAATCGATACGTCTCGAATGTTTTTACACGATTCGAACTTATTGAATGGTTTAAGGGGAAACGATATAACTGAGTCACCACATAACCTGAACCCAACAACCGAATCTTTTCGTGTAACCATTGAAACTTCTTTAAATTAATGTTCACGCTTTCTTTTTTCATTAAGAATTATTTTCATTCTCGAATAAATCCAAAATATTTCAATTAAAATTAACAATATAATACAATTAATATATTTTGTTTTATATTACAAAAGACGGGGATAATTAAAATTAGATATATTTGCTATATTTTTTTAAAAATAAATAATCTAAAATATTTATCATACACTTTTAATATTTATTTATTTATTTGTTTAAGTGATAAATGCGTTAGTATAAAGAAAAAAGAATTGGAACAAACCAATGTATCTATATTTGAAATTGTTTAATCCTAATTTGATGTTGAAATGGTATAGAATAGTTGATTTTTCGTTGCATAAATTTGTTTACATTTAAAACAAAAATTCGGGGTATGAAGGGTTAAAATAATTCATTATTAGTCTTTGAAAAAATGCTACGAATTAATTCCAACAGTTAATGTATATATATATCGACGTGTATTATATATATATACCAATAGCAAAAAGAACGATATCATCGTTCACACACTCCGAAACTTAAAATCTAATTTTTCCAGTAGCCGATAAGTCACGGTACGTTTAGCATTCCCCCCAAGCAGTTATTCTTATATTTCTTGCTCCCGGAATTTGTGAACACCTCGATGGTTCCTTGCTCGCTCACCTCGGGTCCGAACTTTCTACTCGAATCTTCCATTCATCGGAGAAGAGGAGGAAAAGGAGATGCCGCACACTTATGTATCCGCGGGGCCCGCTCGATCATCGGAGTATAAGATTTAATTTAGTAGAAACACACGTGAGCCGGTTCGCAACCAACAGCGATTCTCAACCATTTTGATTTCTTAATCACCTAACCATTCGATTCGATTCAATTTTCCATCCTTTCTTTCTTTTTTTTCGATATTAACAATAGGAGTATGATCCAAAATAATTATTTATTCAAATAAAACAATCTAAATAATATTCTCACGATTAGTCAAAAGTAGATCGTTCAAATTCGTTGCTAGTCATTTGCGAGCCCCTTTCTCGAACACAGAAGATGGGTCTCTCTCACTCTTTCTCTCTTTCTCTCTTTCTCAGCAATCATTCTATTAAAACCGATTACACCGAACGACCAGCCAAAGTCGGATCAAGCTAATAAAAGTGAGTAATAATACAACCGAGAATAGATCGTTATCCTCCATATACGCAAATGATAATTATTATCCATCCGTTCTGTAATAATGTTAAAGGAGAACAGAGATATATATATGTTGAAATTGGATGAAGAAGAAGAACCCCTGAGGATATATGCTCATATTATCAGTAGGACGCATCTTTGAGAATATGTTCTCTCTCTCTGTTGGGACCGCCGCTTAAAACCGCCAAAAGCGGAATTCAAAACCGACCTGAAAGCCGAGCACAGAAAATATTACGATAAATGTGACGACTCCTAAGAAGAAGAAGAAGAAAAAGAAGAAACCAAAACTGATTATTTCTTTCTTTTTCATTTTCTTTTTAACATGCGTGTAGTATATATTTAAAACTTTTCTATGTTCTTCGAACCAAAGTAGGTGTTTAACGATGGGGATCGGTTTAAAGTCGTGACCATTTGTTTATGAGACATCTCTCGTTGTAGTTCGTTCTATACTCGGGATGGACAGCTACGCAAAGAGAAAGAGAGAAAGTGGGGAAGGAGAGGGGGAAAGGGTCGATGAGACACCGATGGCAGACAGGAACTCATAAATCCCTCGCTTCACGAATGTAATTCGACGTGACAAATGGCAGATATATCGATAGCACTCCCGTCAACGGTAGTTTAAATTATTACTTGCCCGTCTACAGTCATCTTTCATTAAAATAGAACGAACAAACACGACAGAATCATATACTTTTACCTATATATATGTGTGTGTGTGTATATGTGTGTGTATGAGTGTATAAGAACGTATGGTCAAAGTATCGTTTATTTCTTTAAAGATAAAACTAGTCTCGATATATGGTGATATATACCTAGATACACGATAGTTTTCCTTCAACGATAGACAAAACAGGAATTTTATCGTTCGATCGTTGAAGCACTTGTACGCGATCCCTCCACCATTTACCTCCTCTTCTACTTCTTTTTTTTCTTCTTTTTCTTATTCGTCTTCCTCCTCTTTCGCGCCTTTCTTAAAGTTAGACGACTTCTCTTTCGGGGTACAATTAATTGCTACGTCATGCTGTGCCAGACGCGAAGCACGTTGTTGCTGGTGTTGCTACTGTTGTTGCATCTTGGCTAGAAAGGTTTACCCTTGTTGGGAAACAAAAATCGCTCGGCTCGAAAACGATCCTAAGAGAAAGAAGAGTATGAGAGAGAAGGATAGAGAGTAAATTGTCTTTGGAATAACTCGAAGCTTGGAATTACCAGGGTAAAGAATGAAAAGAAGAAGAGTGGGAGAAAGTTGAATAAGAGTTAGTTAGTTGGTAGTGTAATATATTTGTAATGGTGGTAGTAGTAGTAGTAGTAGTCGATCATGGGATACAGTTTTGACACGAATATGGCTTTCTTTCGAGATTTCGATCCGCTCGTTACATCGACCATCGAGTTGGTTGGATTATCCGTGACCGACACCTGGAGGAATGCCTCCTTTTCAAGGACGCCGAACAACGGATATGCGCGTAGTCATCCTCCCCATTCTCATTCCCTTTCTCTTTCTCTCACTTTTTCTTTCTTTCTTTCTTTCTTACTCTCTTTCACTCTCTTTCACTCTTTCGCTCCGTTTGCTTCTGTTTTCGTGTTCTTTCTTACCACATTCGGTAGTCGGTCTCTTCTTCTCACCGCGATATCATGCCGTTAAGCCAGCTCGAAAACCGATTTGACACACACCATAGCTCCCCCACAATTCGATTCACAATCGGTCGAATATTCTTATTTCGAACAGGTTGTTGCTGCTGCTGATGCTGTTGCTGCTGCAGATAACTGGAGCATGAGTCCGAATTAAATCGTATTTTTATATCGACCAAATGAATATGTCTTTCTATTTCGTTCACTTTTATTCTACTAGCTTGGAAAGTCATTTCAATTTTATTTCAACGATAATCGAGATTTCTTTTTTTTCTTTTACTTTTTTAACTACACATTTTCGAATTCATTTAATCGAATCGTAGATTGAAAAAAAATATATCTTCTTCGTAAATGTTTTTATTTTATTATTTGTATTATTTTGATTTGAATATTTCTTTTGTTTAGAAATTGTATGCATTTTGGATATTGCAATTAACACATTGCATGCTAGTATATTTTACAACTTAAGTGTTTATTTTACATCTCTGAATGTAATATGTTTTATACAATTATTTAAAAAAAAAGAAAAAAATGACATAAAAAAATGATAATCACTACCTGAAAACACAAACACCATAAACACATATACACATTGTATTTAATACATATTTTTACGCAACCCAATGACAGATTGGAAGAAAATGTAAAATTACGTTTCCAGCATCCAATGTATTAAATATTTAAAACCATATTTGTAGCAAAGAAACTGTCATTATAGAAATAAACATTTTTTTTTAATTATTTCGATAAAATTTAATATCTTTTTTATAATTTAGAACCATTTAGTGTGACATTTTGTTGGAAATTCTATTTTACATTTTACTTAAATTTCTATTGTCTGACGTTAAAAAAAAAAACAAAAAAAGATCGTTATTATTGAAATAAAATATAAATTATTGATAAACATTCTCGAAAATAAAATAATATTATTCTTCGTAGTTGCAATGATTAAGAAAAGATCTTTAAAGTGGTGTTACTGGTCGATATCAAGGAACGATGCCACACGCGTTTACCCTTAGGAGTCTGATTGTTCATTCAGTAGTACGTCAAGTATGAGAGATCGGATAATTCCAATCGTAATTGAAGAGGAACACGAACGTCGTTTCGTCCTCTCTTCGGTCCATTCGTTGGAGAATTAAGAGAAATCAATTGGAATAACTTGAAAATTTCATGCTCTTTAGAATCCAAAGTGTTTCTTCGTTTACGTAATATTCTATTCGTTCTATTCGTTTATTCGTTTCTAACTATTACGAAATATCTTCGTGTCATAATCAAAATCTATCTAATAACATAGCATTTTATGACATCTTGATATAATCCTCGTAAAAAAATGTATAAACCGAATTCACGTGAAAAATATTCGAATATTTTAATTGGAAATATTCCTATATAAATCAATTTACATGTATATATATATATTCTTTTTTTATATACATCATATAGTACGTTAGTATTGCGTTAGTACTACGTTAGAATATATTTTTTAGACATCAAGGATACACACAAACACATTTTCGATTATTTTCTTAACCCAATAGTTTGTAGAGAAAAAATAATAATATTCCAAAGTTACCAAAACCTGATTAATTATAGTAATAAATTATTATTATATTTCCTCGTATTTACTATTTATCATAAAGCAATAAATTGTACAAACTATTCGAGACAAATTCCAATAACTCATTTGATAATAAGAAAGAAACAAAATTATACATTTTCGTATATATTAGATAGTCAAGTATGAAACGGAGCAAAGTTTCAATACAATTATATGCATTTCTTGCTCCATTTCATACTTGACTACCTAATATCATATATTTTCCTATAATCTAATAGAAGAATTGTGGTATATTCCCCTCCTTCCCTCCTCCCCTTACCCCAACAACAACAAAGAGGGATTTCTCATTATAATGATAACATGATCTACGAAACGATCCATTCATAAATAATATCTTTGATTAATAATGCCATGGAATAATAATTGTTGGAGTTCCAGGAAGATGGGCTACCGGGCAAAAGGTGTAAAAGAGAAACCACCTGAAAAAAAAAAAGCAAATTTAGATTTGCGTTGTGCGAAACGTTATAAGCATGCTGTATTAAAAAGAGAAGAAAAGAGAGGGAGGAAGAAAGAGAGAAAGAGAGAGAGAGAGAGAGAGTGAGAGAGTGAGAGAGAGAGGGAGAAAAATTGGAAAGGGTCAGAAAGAGAAGGAAGGAAGGAAAAAAGATCGGAGGGTCGAATACAACAATGCGAGACAATTGGTCGCCGGCACCTGGAGCACGACGACCATGCTCGACGATGTAACGTTGATGCGTATCGGAGTCGCATTAACATCATAATGGCGACGGCTGGTGCCGGTGGCAGGTAGCCGTCATTATTAAAATATTATGAACTTCTGATGCGTTGCGAGAAACTTTTTTTTCTTTTTAGTTTAACGCTTAAAATATACCCACGGAAGGAAGAGGAGAAGAAGAAGAAGAAGAAACCAATAGAGAATAATAATAATAATAATAATAATAAAAAAAAAAGAGAAAAAGAAGATATACGAGAAGTGGGAGAACAAATTAGATGGGGAAAACGGTTAGAATTCTTATAAACCGGAAGTTGATCATATAATACGATACTTATCGATAACCTTTCATTCGATCTAAATATTTAACCATATTTAACCATATTTATTCAAATAAAATTGTTTTCATCAATATAATTATATATTATTTGATTAGAAGATAGAAGAAGAATGAAAGTAAAGTACAGGTAACTCTCTTTTAACACTGTAGATAGGTTCTTATAAAATTCCGTGTTATGTGAAACCGTGTTGTATGAGACCCAGAGCTAGTACAAAAAGGAGGGTTACACTGTATCTTTAAAATGGTAGAAGTACAGTGTTGTATAAAGGTTTTTGCAATTTACGAATCGTGTTGATGCGAAACCGTGTTATAAGATACTGTGTTGTAGGAAGGGGCTACCTGTATTGGGAATAAGTATAGAAAAGTTGCATTAAATACACCCAACTATTTTTTTTTTACAACAATGTATAAAAAAAATGCGACGTATAGTAAATTCAGAGATATGTTCTACAATTTAAAAATATCTTGCAAGATGAAAAAACTTTAAATATTTTCCCCAAGAAAGTGTATTAGCAAATTTATCAAACACATGCACGTTAATCCTGCTTTTAATAAAGTTTATGGGAACGTGAAATAAAAAAAGAGAAAGAAATAAGAGAGAGAGAGAGAGAAAGACACACGTCCGTTTGGAATTTGTAGAAAACTTGTCGGAGGTCCAGGAAAGATAGTAGAATCTCATCAGGGTAAAGGAAGAAGATAGTATGTTAAAACTGCTCGTTCCTATACACTTTCTGTTTCCACTCGTTTCTTATTTTATTTTTTTGTATCTCTCTCAGTCTCTTTCTAACAGTATATAGTATAGTATCGTTTTACGAAGACTCTGAGTTAGGCAGCTTAGGTCGTGTTTGTCAGTCGTAGCCAAACGCATACTCTTACACGTTGAACGTTAAACCGAATGCTAGAACTAGCAAGAATCGGAACAGCTAGCTAGCAGTCTTCTGAAAATGTAGAAACGACAGGACAAGAGTTAACTGCAGAGAAAGAGAAAGAGAGAAAGAGAATGAGAGAAAGAGAGAGAGAGAGAGAAACGGGAGGAAGAGTCCTCGAGGGATTAGGGAGCGTTCAAGTAAATGCATGATTGCCAGTCGAAGGAGCGGTCTCGAACGAAGGATACTTGTGGTTCGGGTGGGTGGATCGAAGAGGTTCCGGTTGATCGGCTTGCCGATTACTACGAGGGGTGAGGAAGGGTAGAAGGGGGGAGGGGTGGAGGAGAGGGAACCGATCAGAAAAGGTGGTACAGGAGAAACAGAGAAAGCCAAGGGCTACGCGGGGATTGCTTCCGCTTCGCGAATCAACCTAGATCGCCCTTTTGCTACCAATGCTTCTTCTTCTTCTTCTTCTTCTTCTTCTTCTTCTTATTATTATTATTATTTTTATTTTTATTTTTTTATCGTTAATTTTAATTCGGATGTGATAATTATTCTAACAACGTGAATATTGAAGCTAACTTATTTAACAGACTATAGATTAATTTTTGTATTTTCTATAATAGATAATTAATCTCAATATCGATCTAATAATATAAAATATATTAATTAGTATCTTTAATTATGTTATTATATAGCTGATTACATTTAAGGATCTACCGGAAAGTTCTGTCCGTTTCTACGACGAGAATTTTCGACAACGCATGTTTATTCGATGGTAAGAAAAAGAAAAATGTGTATTTTGTTTTATTCCAAAATCGGACAGAACTTTCCGGTAGGCTTGATATAACGTCTATTACATATATACACGTATTATATATATCTATGAATTATTTTTAAGATAATATTTCTTATATGGATAAATTTCTAATAGACATCTCATATCGCATGTTTCTTTTTTTTTCTAAAATACTCATTGGTTTTCAATTTATTTTAATTTCTTGTTATTTTTACTACTTTACTAATCCAAACATATCAAATATTATATTTAAAGAAGGCATTGAACTTTTTTCATTAAAAAAATACCAAAGAAGAAGAAGAAGAAGATGAAGAAAGAGAGATCAAATATCACACTTGGCTACATACTCCCGTCAAATCTCTGTCATCGAGTCCACCTGCTTTTACCTAAACTATCCCTCCCCTCTCTCTCTCTCTCTCTCTTACATTCACCCATTCTAACGATCGTCAAGTAGATAGAAGTTGCATATATCGATGTAACGTAGAGACAGGCTTTGATTTACAGGCGCGAACAAGCGAATCTCGACAGCGAAACGAATAGTAAGAAGAGAGAACATACTCTCTTTCTCTTTCTCTCTCTCTCTCTCTCTCTCTCTCTCTCTCTCTCTCTCTCTCTCTCTCTCTTTATCTATCCATCTCTTTCTTTTTCTCTTTCTGCCTTTCTCTTCTATGCTATATAAAGTCGTTCACCCCGATTCAGACAATCTAGTGTCTGCGCGCGGCTGCTGGCTAACCCGGGAGTGATCCGTGATTGTATTAATATCACAACACGCCCCAGTACGTATTTATACGTCTTCGCTGTCTCTCCCTTCACCCCTTCACCCTCTCACCCCTGCCTCCTTCCCTCTACCTACCTTCCCCCTTTCCCCTTTGCCACCCTCTTTTTCTGTTTTTCATTTTATCTCACTCGAAGCACCATCGTCGCGTCGTGGATTTATGCGATCATCGGTGCATCTCTTTTCTTTCCTTCTTATTTACTTACATACTTACTTATTTTCTTTCTTTCTTACTACTTTCTTTATTTCTTTCTTTCTTTCTCACATGCATGCACTATCTGACTGTCTTCTCTTGACAGAGAGTAGTCAGACAGTATACGCTTTTCTTTTGCCAGAAAATACAGCATCCTGACCTCCGTGCACGATCGGTACCCTCCTGGTTATTGATCCTTTTTACCTCTTTTCTTTTTCTTCTCTTCTATTCTTTTCTATCCTCTTCTCTCTTTTTCTCTTCTCTTATCTTATTTTGTCTTTTCTACTCGACACGTTCTCACCCATCTTCTGAAATTCTAAAAAGAAAGAATTCGTTGGTATTCTTTTAAAACCTATCTCAAAGTAACAAGTATTCGAGTATTTTTCTCGCTATTTACTCAAGGTCAAGAGATCGAAATGCTTAGGAGAACCATCCACGAAACACGCTAATGGAGCCAGGATACTCTCTTTCTTTCTCTCTCTCGAAAGAGAGTAAAGAACTATTCGTTTTGGAATAAAAAAAAAAGAGGAAAGAAAGGATGTGTTGTCGTTGAGAGAAAGAGACTACGTTTTTTAGGTAAAAAAGGAAAAAAAAATATAATAAAAGAAGAACTTAGGAGAAGAAAACGTCGACATAGTCAGTGGCGAAAAATCGAAGGACGTCGCGGCTCGATAAAAGCCCAAAGACCGTACGAAGGGTTAATTATAATTCGCGATAGAAAGAGAAAGAGAGAGAGAGAGAGAAGGTTGGGTAGCACGATACTTGTGTACTCGATGGGTTCGAGGGATAAAAGAGAAAGAAAGGTAGACTGAGAGAGAGAAAGTAAGAACAGGAAAAGAAATAGAGAGAAAGAGCAAAGGCGAAGTGACTTTTGAACGAGTTCCACTCACTCGCTCGGCTGCTACGCATATTGTTCTATTTATGTAACCATTGTTCATCCATCGTTTAGGATAAATTTAGCTGGCAGACACAGAGGGATCGTTGCGAGGGCTTCTCTCTCTCTCTCTCTCTCTCTTTCTCTCATATATACACACTCTCTCGTTTTTCTCTATCTATCTATCCATCTCCCTTTCTCTTTCTCGCAGAAGCTGCCGGAATGTTGGGTCGACTTCTTAAATGCTTCTTCTTCTTCTTCTTCTTCTTCTTCTTCTTCTTTTCTCGACTTCGATCGCTCACACTCTTTCTAAGCTCTCTCCTTTTTCTCTCTCTCTCGATCCGCCCCTTTCTGCTTACTTGCTTCGTCGTCCTCTACGTCGTAGTCATCTTCGTCGTCGTCGTCTTCGTCGTCGTTGTTGTCGTCTTCGTCGTCTTCTTCTTCATCGTTGTCTTCGTCGTCTTCGTCGTCGTGCGACGGCATGGCACATGCTATTAATGATACCGATTAATTTAGAACTATTGGGTTTCTCAATTAGCCAATCGGAGCGTGCGATATGCTCCCGCGTTCTTTCGACTCTTTCCTCCGCTTTTCTCGAGCCAAACATGGCGAGAATTCATTCGTTCCTTCCTTCGGATACATCTAAAGTTGTTCGACTACTACGAAAATCCATGAAACGAATTCTTTCTCTTTCTCTTTCTCTATGTCTCTGTCTGTCTTTTTCTCTTACTGTCTGTTTTAATATACTATCGAATCGTTTTATGCTAGAATGACTACGAGGAATCATAGTAAGGCGTATGTATGCGACGAGCTATAACAGCTGTCGAGCCAGGGAAACACGTACCAGAAACATACACTGTAAGAAGATGCAGGACTATTATTGGACTTGATTTATGGATTTGTTTAGTCAGAATTTCATAGTTCCGCAGGATTGCGCCATGAACCGGCGCCGCGTTACGGCCACGGTTGGATTATAAAATCCCCCCCCTGTATGGAGGAGGGACCGACTGACTCTGTGTTTGCCGTTTTCTTCCTCAGTTTAAGATATATACGTATACCGGAAAGATTTAATGTCTTTTGGGAGTGTCGATACCTATGTATAATGTCAATAATAAAAAGTCAAAAATATAAAAGAAGATAAAGAAGAAAAAGAAGAAATAGTAGAGAGCTAGCTATCATCATTTTTCTACAAATTCTTTTCATATTTTATATCTTTCTTTAATATTTATTCTCTCTCTATAATCTTTTTATTTTTTTTTTATTATTTGTATATGTAAAAATGTATTTTTAAATTATTCATAATAGATACATCGATTTCTTCTTTTCGAGATAAAGGATTCTTTCTTTACGGTATTTGAATAATAAAATATTATTCGTTTTGTAATATTTTCATTTGGATGTAATTCTTATTCGTTGTCTATATGTGTTTATTATTTTTATATACAATACATAGATAAATAATTGTTTAATATATATCAATCGTAATATATATTGAACTGCACTTTGTTCTGAANCTGAACGAATTTATTTATTCATCTATCTATTTGTGCTTTTCCTTCTTCTTCTTCTTCTTTTTCCAGATGAAGTATCTGAAAATTGATATTCGCATTCGTGGAACTGGATTTACGTTTCCCGCGTATAACTCTGTATTGGATGACAATCCACGATAAATCTAGCGGGTCCCGGCATTCGAACGAACAGCTCCTAAACCTGCCAACTTTCTCTATTTCACGTAGTTGCGCGTGCGTGTGCACGCCACGTATCGTACCAACTCGGAAATGACTGTAAATAAAGAGGAGAAGAAATGGGTGGAAAAAATCCCCCTCCAAAAGAAAAAAAAAAAAAAACAAATATTTACAAATGAAAAGGGACGTCCTTTAGTTTCTCCCTTCCTCCTTTCTTTCTCTCTCTTTCTCTTTCTCTCACTCATACGTGCGATTATTCGCATAGTCCAAGTTCAAGAATAGGCCGAACGTGGAAGTTGAAATAAGAAGAAAACGGTGATTAGTCTTTTCCAAGATCTCTCGACCATACACATACACACACACACACACACACATTCACATACTTAAATATTAATAAGTACACATGTATTATTGCTTGCGCCGTATGCGTTTACGTAAACTTCGAGTATGACACGTGTCAGGAAGAATCGCATGAAAACATGAAAACAAAGCTCTCATCTAAATAACAAACGAATTAGTTTGAATTTGACTACATTTATCGTTATTATGTCATCGAAAAGAAAAAAAAAATGAGAAAAAAACTACTCGTGTAGACTATTATTCATAAACATTGTTTTAAAAAAAAAAATCTAACCTACGCGAATAAATTTACACGTAATACATACATTCAGAGTTTTAGTTAGTACGATTTACATGAGAGTTTATCTATTTGGAGATATGTACATTTAACCGAATATCCATTCTCGAGTATACACGTACTACATTATTATTCCTGGTATCGCTATCAGTCACGTTACGTTAATTAACGATGCTAATTCTTTCGTTGGAATGCGCTAGCGGCGTGCAACTACGCCGACGCTATTTTGACGTTCGATATGGAAAGTAAGCGAGAAAAATGCGTTTTTCGCGATTTTCTCTCAATTGAAATTGTATTGCGAAAACGATACAAAAATAAAAAAGATAGAAAAGAATGAAAAGGTCATTTCAATATGTTGATATATAAAAATTTCATACCTCTTTTGTCTTTTTTTGTTTACAGGCAAATTTCTCACGGCTAGGATACGCGTAAAGAGAATATATTAAATCTTATATTAGATATTGGAATTAATTTATAGCGGTTTTTTGAGAGACAAATAACGATTTATTTTAAATGAAAGTAAAATTGGGATTAATGAAAATACTGCCAACCGCTTGTCATTACTTTTTCTCATCTTTCGGGTAGGAAACAAATATCCAGTCGACAGAGGCAATCCATGAATCGATTCAATTTAAGAAGTGAAATGCTTCTCTGACAAACCATGAGCCATTGATCGGAACAGGTGGTAATTTTTTTGGGCAATATTTGGAGAATACGGCGAGTGGATTAAGATTTCTCATTTCAGTATTTGTAGAAATGTTTTCACTTTATCGTTCCTTTCGCTCCATTCCGACTGTTTTTCCTTCAATGCACGACTCAAGTGCATCAGTTGTAATCGGTAACGATCCTCAGTAATGATTTCGTTCGGTTTTAACAGTTCACAATAAACCACACCTTGTTGATCCCACCAAATACGAAGGAGGAACTTAGACTCACGAATATTACGTTTTGCCACTGATAATAATGGTTGTCCGCACTTAACACTTGATTTTCTACGTTTAGGATTGTCATAATGTATCCACTTTTCATCACCAGTAACATTCCGATATAAAAAACTTGTTCTTTCGTGCCGTTGAAGCAGTAATTCACAGGTCAAAAAACACCTTTCAACGTCCCTCGGTTTTAATTCGTATGGAATCCAATTTCCTTCCTTTTGGATCATTCCCAAAGCTTTAAGGCGTTTTCCTAAAGTTGATAAATCAACCCCCAACAGTGTATACAACTCGTCAAGTGTTTGAGATGAGTTTTCTTGGAGTAATTCCTCCGATTCTTCATCTTCAAACTTTTTTGGCTGTCCAGTTCGTTCCTTGTCTTCCAAATCAAAATCACCGCTCTTGAAACGTGCAAACCACTTCCGACACGATTGCTCAGCTAAAGCATATTCGTCATAAACTTCCTCCAAAATTCGATGACTTTCCACACTACTTTTATTCGTATTAAAATAATTGATTAAAATTCCCCACAAATACACTTTATTTGGCATAAATTTCGACGTATTTAAATAATTGCAACTTGTTGTTATTGATAATTGAAAAATAAGATGTGTCGTGAAAATAACACGTAAGAACAGCTGATTTTTAATTTTATTTCTGAAGGTAAAAACAGAATACTGTAATATACACGTCATCTCTCAATTAAAACTCTACGAATTAATTCCAACACCTAATATGTAATACATAATATCCATCGTTTAATCTTAAGCGATCGATAACGGATCATTCGTTTATGTCAGATCGTTACGTATCATCGCTAATGGTACTCAACGGGATTCTAATCTATATATAAAAGCAGTCTGCGCCAGACAAATTAGTTCTCTCGTAGTTCTAGAAAGAGAGTAGAGAAATAGAGAAAGAGGGAGAGAGAGGAAGAGAGAGTACAGAGAAAGCAGATTGGAACAAAGGAATTTCATCTTCGCGGTATGCCACTGGTTCATAATCGTTTTCTTAGGAAAGAGAGAATAAACGTGGGACTGAGAAAGATGCAGAAATGGAAAGAGAGAAAGAGAGAGAGAGAGAAAGAGAGTCGGAGACAGAGAGGTGCAATTCGACTTTAAGACTCGCGAGGGGTAAGTCCGTCTCGAGGGGCGGGGGAGAGGGACGCGACCCTTTATAAACGAGCACGTTAGATGCACAGACGACGTGCACTAATAATTATAGCTTTCTGCCATCACGCGTATATATGTATGCATATGCATGCACTCTCGAACCGACCGGCTATCCGACGATGCAAATTAACTCGCTCGAGAGTTATGCTAGACTTTGAATATTTTCTACACGTTTATTGTTTTTTTTTCCTTCCTTTCTTTTTTTTCTTTCTTTCTTTCTTTCTTTCTTTGATTATTTTATTAAGAATAAAAATGTATAGGAATTGTGGTACGATTTAGTTTGATATTGGGTATAGTCATGTTGAGTATTAGTTGGAGATTATTTAGAAAAGGAGTAGATTATTTTGTTATATTAACATGATATATTTCTTTTTTAGATTAGTATTATATTATTTGGAATAATTGCAGTATGAGAGTATACTGTTTTCTTTTTTAAGCAACACTAACTCATATGATTCATATGTGAAAAACAAATCAAAAGGAAATTATTTTAAACCGTAATGGTCAGATGTTGAATTAATAACTTAACGGTCACACGCATACAAACGAGTTTTATTTGGATTCTATTTGATAGATTAACTTAAATCTTGTAGCAAACTTTCATTTAATCATTCCTTTTAAATAATTAAACTCCTTTTTGTTTCATTCTGAACTCAAAATAATCCTAAAGTTTGCCAGAGGTCCACTAAACCCCGTGTGACTGTTACGGGTTAATTGTAATAACTGTATGTTAATAATTCTAATTCTAATAACACAATAATAGAAAACAATTTACTAATTGATCACGTGTATCGATACTTAAATAATTACAGAAAGTAAAATATATAAACGATATTATGTGTAAGGGTGTAGGTATTTAAACTAATTGATTTTGAAAAGGTTAAACGAAACAAAGATAGATGGAAATCGATCTTATTTTGATCTTACAATTAGATTCGATGATATAAAAATAGAAATAACGTTGGATGTTTTTTTAAAAATGGAACAAGAGAATATTTCTTATTGAATATTCAAGACAAATATTTTAAAACGAATTAACCCTAATGTACAACGAGTATGATTATCGATCGGAACGGTAACTGTGAATGACCAGATAAAAATAATACGAATCCTATATGCGGCGCCGGGAAAAGGAAAACAAATAGAACGTTAGGTATTTGGCACGATAGTGATGCATAAGACTTGGCAGACGACCGCCAATGAAATACGGCAGCGTGAAAGCGGAAATTCGATCGCTGGCTTCGACATAGTTACTTATTATTTTTATTTCTTTATCATATATATATACATCATCATTGTTTAGATTATTTTCTATTCGAAGTATCATCATTTCAAATCATTGATACAAAACCCAATCGATCCAATCCTTCAAACCGATTCAACAATTTTATCTTTGAAGTGAAAACTTCTTTAGGCGCGTTAAACGATTTGTGGTAGAGAAAAATCTTATGGGTACACGTCAGCAACATGTTAATACAGGCGCATACACATATACACACTAACACATTGTATATACTCAATTGTATGTATGTGTTATTTGAAAATTCAATGATTTATACAAAAGAAGGTATGTCGGTCTTTGGTCAAAAGCCCTTTTTGCGTATGTAATCTGAAAAAATGTGAGAATGTGTGAAGTATTGCAGAACCTTCTTTTGTATAAATCATTCAATTTTCAATTAACACACACACACATACAATCGGGTATATACAATGTGTTGACGTTTATAATTGTAATTTGTTAATATTACAATTAGTTTGAAAATTCAAAATACAGTTTTAAGTTTTCACTTCTATTGTCAGTCTGTGTGAAAGCATCCGACTTTTTTTTTTTATATATATTATTAGATTGTCAAGTATGAAATGGAGCAAAAATCGAATTCAATTATGTGCACACAATTGAATAAAAAATGCACACAGACTGCACACTGAAAATATCTATTTTTGTGGGAAATAAGAATTTTATTGCACTATTTTATTCGAAAGAAATCTACAGCAGAAGTAGATAGAATTCTTGTTGAAGCTTACAGCGGCAATGCTCTGTCGGATACGACATGCAAAGACTGTTTTCGATGCTTCAAAAATAATGATTTAGAAGTTGAGGAAGGATAAGGAACGTTCCTGGCGCCCATATCAGACTCTAGCAGAGTTTTGAAAAAAGGTTACAAGTTGATGCGTCTACAGTTTCGAAACGTTTAAAAGCGTTTAGGGTTGCTTTAGGCTTGCGTCAGGTGAATAAAAAAGACGAGAACTTATTCAAGGACCTAATAAATATATAAATTGTTAAAATAATGTTCAATTTGCTGATATATTTGTAAAAACAAAAAAGAAATCATAAGTATTTCCATTAGATTTTAATTTTGACTCGATGTGTTTTTATTCAATTGTCAATCAGTGTGGATGAAATTTTCAATTATATTTTCCTTCTTTATTTTTTCCTAATACATAAAAAGATGATTATATTTTCATCGAGTTAAATTAAATGAAACTATTAACAAAATCATCTAGGGATTCCCCAATATGATTGAAAGGGATGATACGAAAAATCGGATACGTGAAGTTTCAATTGGAAGATTAAATTCGCGTTCCAATGACTGAGGGTCGCCATCTCTCGGCGAACAGTCGGACTTCATTCGCGTTTTTACGTGTTTCCCGTAAAAAAGGCGGGAATGGTGAAAACTTCCTACGCTATGAATTCTTCTTTTACATCTTTAACGATCCTTCCAATTACAACTATGGGAATCGAGTAGGTGGGATCGTTGGGAAAACCTTTCGATGACAAAACTTGATTGATGCTACGAAAGAGAAAGAGAATGAGAATAACATTCATTGAACGATTATTCAATTCTTTTCCCTTTTTTTTTTCTTTCTTCTTATTTCGTAGGCCAGGTAATAAATGCTTTCTTTGTTTTTTTGAATCATTTATTTAAATGAGGAAATAGTATATATTGTCCAGGAACAATACCAATCGTTAAATCCTTAGTGAATAAATGATCAAAGTAAAGGAAAGATGGTGAAACCGATTCTAAATCATTCCCTGAAACAAAGACTGTGTGTATACTTGGAACTCTCTAGACGATCCTTCAAGATAGGTGAAAGACTTCCGCGACTACTCTTTCACGGAAACCAACCAACGTGGACCAAATCCCAAGAGCAATTCGTCCCATAGGTAGAACAGATTTATGTGCGAAACTCCTAACGTCGATTTCGTCCCCTTTCGTCCAACTGGAGAAACGATCCCCGAGGAAGTCACAGAGTATCTTCTATTTCTTAACGATCTAACTGGCATAAACTAGAAATCTTAAATTTTATTTTCATTTAATTTAACTTAAATAATAAATAATTCAACAATTTTAATATATATTGGGTTTGCATAGAAAACATTCGTAAGGGGATGTGTATTTTTGAATAAATCGGTATGACCTTTTTCAAGATTAAATGCGATATTTATTTTAATATTATTATTATTATTATTATTATTATTATTATCAAAAGATCCTTGCTTTACCTCGACTTTGGGTCGAATTTTAAGAACCAGGTACGGGTCTAGACCTAGTACTCTGGTTCAGTTATGCCGTTGTGTTTTGATGAGAGTCAAAGTGGTTTTGCATTAAATGCGAGTTAGGCATGTTCTGTGTCTGTGTGA
Source organism: Mischocyttarus mexicanus (assembly GCA_023678845.1). NCBI lineage: Eukaryota > Metazoa > Arthropoda > Insecta > Hymenoptera > Vespidae > Mischocyttarus > Mischocyttarus mexicanus. The sequence continues at coordinate 323,648 of JACGTP010000053.1, read as the reverse complement.
AAGGGAGCGTGTTTGTAATATTCAGAGTTTATTATTATTATTATTTAAATATTTTTAAATTTACGAATTGCCCTGGGAACTATTTGTAATTATTGTAATTATTTAATTTTCAATGTAAGATGAGTATTAATATATAATTTTTAGTAATATATATTAGTTGCAGTAAAAGTAAATCTATTATTTTAAGCTTGAAATACGTATATTTATATTATTTATTAACTTATATTATTTATTAAAATTATATTATTTTATTAACGTTAATTTTACATATAAACGTTAATAAAAATTTACTCATACCTAATTTTATTAGAGAGTATAGGTACCCTTGAATAATTATTTTTTTTCAATATCAAACTATTTAAAAGGGTTAAATATTGTACCTCCTCGATCGTAAAATAAATAACTCCATTATCTTTTCCATGTAAAGAAAATTATTAGTCTACTTTCGCGAAACACGCTTTTTGTATTTAAATGATCAATCATTCATGGTCCTTAATCGAAGGACCCTTCTAAACGAAAGGATAACCTTCTTTACTATATCTCATTCTTCTTGTTTAATACAGAAAAAAGAATCCCTCTCCTTTTTTTGTTTTTTTTTTCTGAAATACAATTTACAAGTGACGTAACGTACGATACTAAGAAGGAATAATAATACCGATACCTCTTTGGACGTTTAGCGATATTAAGATAAATTTATGAGAAGAATTATAAGGACGGAACGCGCCAGGTTCGAACGGATGGCCGTACGATAAAAAAGAGCTACGGAAACGTTCGCCCTAAGATTCCGCGCGTTCCAGCTGTCTCACGAACTGAAAGTAATTTGCTAATTACAAAATTATACAACCGGGAATAGAGTCGCGAGGGATATCCCTTGCATTTCATACCGATCGTGACTTTTAGTCGTCCTTCTCTCCTCTTCCTCCCTTCCACCCTAACAAAAAATTTTATCCAATCATTTTATACGTATTTTCTAACGTTCTCATTTTTAATTTCCTATAATTATTATTACCATCAGATCGTTAATTAAGATCTGATATAACATTTTTTCTTCTTTTGGATTATTTAAACGAGTAATGAACGATACGATGAAACCAACTCCAACCAATGTTTTATGTATGTCTATAATCAAATATATCAAAATCCTATTTATTATATACAGGTTGCCCTTCTACAACACGGCATCCTCTAACACGGTTTTGAACTAACACGATCCGTAAATTGCAAAAACCTTTATACAGCACTGTACTTCTGTCGTCTTAAGGATACAGTGTAACCCTCCTTTTTGTATCCCCTTCTCATACAACACGGTTTCATACAACACGGAATTTTCTAGGAACCTATGTACCGTATTAGAGGAGGATTACATGTATATATATAAACAATTTTAATTGGATAAAAATTTGTTTAAACAATTAAAATATTAGATTGCACTTCAAAATTTTATTTAACATGTTTCGGATTATCCGATTTGAGTCAAATGTACACCGTTTTTTAAATATTAGATTGGTGTATATGAAATGTCGGATATTTTTTACACACGAACGTTTGTCTCCCTAATTTCGTTCTACTTTTATTTTTGGCATAACCTCGTTTATAGTCGTACCGTCCATTGCCAGAGTCACATTTCAAAGAGATTTTCTCCAAAGTGTTCCCTTTTGTTAGTTGTTTCGAATTTTGATGACGATATGAATTCAACCGATATTCGTGTAATTTTTTTCTATGAGTATAAACTTGGTAATAACGTTGCTGCAAAAACTGCACGCGACATAAACCAAGCATTTCGGGAGAATACTGTTAACGTTCAAAAAGTGTAACATTGGTTTGAGAAAATTTCAGTCCGGTGATTTTTTACTAGAAAATGATCCGCGTGGAAGACACAAAACACGTCTGTGAAAAATGATAATCTGAAGGGACATTGAAGGAAGCGAATCCAATTGTATCCACGAGGGAACTTGCAATCAGGATGAAAGTTGACGATACAACAATATTGCATCGTCTTTCTGAAATTGGCAAGGTGAAGAAAATGGATAAGTGGGTACTGCATTCTTCGTTAATAGAAGAAAACTTCATTAATAATGTGTTATTAGATTCACGGGAGTGTATCATCGAAGAACGAAGTCTTTCCATGGGTCTTCCTCAATGGGTCTTCCTCAAAGGTTCTTCTTTAATGGGTCTTCTTCAATATTACTACGAAGTAGGAGTATTTTGAAGTCATTGTAGATAGGTGAAGAAACTTAAACATTCAATATTTCATAATAATTATGACCAAAAGTGAGATACAAACCAACAGGTGGTGTGCATCAAATGGCTTGTGACTGATTCGAAAACTGGAAAAAAAAAATAATAATGTCACAAAAGAGTGGTCAATTGGTAATCTATCGAATTGAAACGTGACAATTGCGAGTGCAGTAAAAACGAATCTACGATAGATAGATCGTAGACATTGGTGTCTATCGTCTAAGGCAAGCTAATGTTTCTTTAAACCACTTAACAATTCCGCACGCGGTTCGTAGACGCGTGACCTGGACGGTTCCCACGCACGATGCGGAACACCATGACACCAAAGTGGCGTGTCACATACACGATCATGTTCTAATGCACCGTACGCTCCTTGGAAATTACAATCGTTCTTAACCAACGGGTGGGCCACTAATATTTATTACTTACATGGATAGGACCGGTTCACTTATTTTTCTTTCTTAAGCTTTTTATTTTTTTTTTTATTTTTTTCTTTTATTTTCTTTTATTTTTTATATCTATTTCCCTCCTTCTTTCTTTCTTTTTATTTTTCTTTCACTGTTTACAAAGGTAATGTACCAATTGATATACAATTATTTCGTGGAGGCGTTTAGAAAGGTAATCGCAGTCAAGTCACGGTGAATACTTTCTTAAGAAAATATACTCGTGACACGGATCACATTCGACTATGGATATAATCCGGCTCTCCTTTTTTGTTCTTTCTTTTTCTCTCTCTTTCTCTCTTTCTCGATAAAATACAATAGACGAGAAATACCAAAATTAGTAACACGAATTTCTTAAAAATTATTCCAACGATAAAACTCTATTAGAATTCGAAGTAACGTTTTTAACAGTGGTGTACCTATTCTTAATATATATTATACTTATCACGATAAGAATGCAATATTATCTGATCAAACTAATAGAATGTTACAATATTTTAATATCTCAACGAAAATTCAACATATTAGGGTGTCAAATATGAAATGGAGCAAATATCAATTCAATTATGTGCATTTTTTGCTCCATTTCATATTTGTCAGCCTAATAAATGCAATGATTGTCTCAAATCCGCAAGAAACTAAAAGTTAATATTTTGTTTTTTAAATATCAAAGAAAAAATCAAATCACATCGTACTTTACATCTTTGTTTCTTGAATGATACTTATTCATAGAAAAAAAGTTGACCAATGAAATGCTTGTTAGGAAATAATATTTGAACGAGTGAAGTCGCGTGGAGGAAAAAAAGGTGTACACTTAGAACTCGTCCAATATTGTTACCTTCTTTTCTTGTGTATATTTTTCGACGAAAAGAAAGAAAAGAAAAAGAAAAAAAAAGGGAGGAGGAAGGAATAAAGAGATAAAGACATGTTATGCGAGGAAGAGTCAAACTCGCATTTTACTCGCTATAATCATATTCATATCTGATTCGAATATCAATGCGTATACGTCGTGTCCATCGTGTGCAACACTGTGGCCGATGTGTACCAACGGTTAAGTATTGTTATGCGACGGCATGATAGCTCGACTGGCATTCCGTCATGCTCGCGTTTCCCAGATCGAAATAATGCTATGCGGACATTATAATCGTAAATATAGAGTCTCGGTTCGAAGGAGACAGAGAAAACGAGAGAATGAGAGAAAGAGAGAGAGAACTGGAGAGAAAACGAAAGAGAGAAAAAAGAAAAAGAGAGAGAGAATGAGAGAGAGAGAGAAAAGAAGAGAAGAGAAGAGAAGACCCCGTTAGGAATCCTCCGTGGCACCCACCTATTTCAAAAGAGAATCATAATTTATTATTACATCGTAAACGCACGGAATAACAATTTATCGAGAAACGGGCCAACTTTCGATCGATCTTTGAATACTTACGCGCTAACAGCGCGTCATCATCCGTCTCAACGTTCTCCTTTCTCTTATTCCTCCTTCTTTTTTTTTTTTTTCTTTTACTTCTTTTTATTTTGTATTTTATATTTTTTTACGAGCTATAAAAAAGAGAGATATTAGGAATTCTTTAACCGAAATTCGTGTCATATGGTTTGAAACTATATGTGCGATTATGAGAGTAGTAACGTTGTGAAGATGGTAATCAAGATGAGAAGTATTAGAAATTCTTTAATCGAAATTTGTGTCATATGGTTTGAAACGATATGTGCGATTACGAGAGTAGTAACGTTATGAAGAAGGTAATCAAGATGAGAAGTATTAGGAATTCTTTAATCGAAATTCGTGTCATATGGTTTTGAACGATATGTGTGATTACACGATTTACGCAATTACGAGAGTAGTAACGTTGTGAAGATGATAATCAAGATGAGAAGTATTAGAAATTCTTTAACCGATATTCGTGTCATATGGTTTTGAACGATATGTGCGATTATGAGAGAAGTAACGTTTTGAAGATGGTAATCAAGATGAGAAGTATTAGAAATTCTTTAACCAAAATTCGTATCATACGATTTTGAACGATATGTGTGATTACGCGATTACACAATTACGAGAGTAGTAACATTGTGAAGAAGAAGGTAATCAAGATGAGAAGTATTTATTATAATAATATCTAATGATCATTTCATTAGATTTGTATTCGTTTTATTTATACTTCTTTAATCATTATATTATCCCTTTTTTTAATCTATTTTTGTCTTCTTGTTCTTGTTCTTCTTCTCTGTTACGCATCAGTTATATCGAATTCCGTGCGCAGAACTTATGGCTGTTAGAGGCGTCCGACAAATCGAACGAATCAAGCACGGAATAGTAATTCGTTGTGTGGCCTTTGGGTGAACGTGGACACGACATTGAAAGGAATGTAAATGCGTTTATGAGAATCGGCCCAGTTACAGTAGGACGAGTGTCACAAAACGATTTTCTCCACCCTCTTCTCAAAAACGTTAAATGCCAACTTCAACTTGTCCCTCATCGTTCGTTTTTAGCTTACAGATTGTCCAATAAATGTATGACAATGTTTCTTGGAAAAAATCTGGATGCTTAACCATAAGCATTCTACGTGACCAAGACGAATATTTTTATTATTTTACTGGGGATTTTATTTTTTTTTTTGTTAACCTTTCTTTCTTTCTTTCTTTTTGACATACGCGAAATCGATTAAATTTTTTTCTAATATTTTACGAAAATAATGTAAAGTAAGATCGATGATTAAAAATATAGTTCAAAAAGATCATTTGAAATAGGTAATTGAGTGATATAATGGAGATGTAAAATAAATGAAAAATAAAATAAAATTAAAAAAAAAAAAAGAATATACACCAGTGTAGTCCTTTTGTTAGATACAAAGGAAAAGTATCGTACTTCACCGAGAGATTCTCATCAGAACCGCTCGAACGTCGAATTCCGTGAATTTCGAGTCGAGTTCTTTGAATTTGAAACTGGCTTCTAGGAAGGGCAGAGAATTACTCCGTCAATACGACGAATCATTCGAATCTTCGAGATACTCTGATCTTTTTCTCCTATTCCAATTGACTGAACTTACCTCTCTCGTTTGATATAATCAAAATTTAACTACATAAGACCCGAACAACGAGAAATCTTAAAATGGTAATCAATGAAATTATATTCATTATTAATCTCTCATATACACACACATTAAATATTATTAGATATTAAAAAAAAAAAAATTCAATATTAAATATCTGGCTGGTGGAAAAATAATGTCGGATCTTTCCATTGTATCGTGACTAAAAATCCGACACTTTTTTTCCACCAACCCAATATATTCGTTACTATATGCTAATGAAAATAAAAATAAAACATACCATATATACATATATACATACACACGTGCACACATACAAACAACCAAGGACACATCGACAAAACGTTTTCCTTTCTTCGGGAGATTCTTGAAAGTTTAGAAGAAAGATTGAAGAAAACAAATAGAATAAGGAGAACCTTCGAAGGATCTTTTTGCGAGATGATTCGCGAGCTTTCCTATGGGATCGGGGCAAGAGATCGCGATCGGTCTGACGACAAGGATCGAAATCGATGAGAGGAGGGTTGCTCCTGGCTGGGTATCGTTAAAGGCAACTGGACCACCAAGATCGGGCTGGTCAAGTATCGCGGTGTCAATTAATGAGCCTCCACGACGAACGACGACCACGAGGAGAGGACACTGAAGTAGGGAGAATGAGTGAGAAAGATCAAAAGAAAAAGAAAGAAAAATATAAGGATAGAAAGAGAGTGAATGAGAGAGTTAGAGAGAGAAAGAAGAGAGGAGGGTGGGTGGGGTAAAGGGGAATTGAAGACGACCCGCCAGGATCAGAACATTACGTGGAACGAGAAGAGTGTGGGTTCTCTCTCTCCCTTCCCCTCCCCTCCCCTTCCCACCCCCCATCTGTTCTCCCTCGGTGCTCAAAGCAAAAGGAAGATGATCAGACTTCTCTCTACTCCTTTAAGGCTCCTATGGTTTTGTCGCGCCGGTTCTCGGTAGGCCGCTATAATAAATACATAATATGCACATAAAGGCGAGCCGGCGCGATCGAAATGATCAAGAGAAATCCTCACTCGAATCTTCTCGCTCCGTGGGTGGTTTCCTAAAGCTATACACCCCACCCCCTCTCCATTCCTCGAACCCCGTCCCACCTTCCCTTTAATGTTTTCTAAACATTTTCTTTTAGAGTATTCTCTCCTTTTTATTTATTCCTCGTTATATTTTAGAAAGATTATTTTTTAATCGAAAAATTCGATATTCTTCTATTTGATTAAATTTGTTTAGATTAATTATTATCTCTTATCGAGATATTATTATGGAAATAATATTATTTAAACAGTTAACTGAGTTTGATGAGTATACTCGGACACATGGAGAAGTGGCAAAATAAATAATAAAATTAACTAAAATATGTAATAAAATTAGTAATTTTGTAAAATAATTCTATCTATTTTTGATGCAATATTTTATCAGCGATATTTACTCTGTGATTGACGACTATACTCGTCATCGATCGATTTTCGTGACATACGAAAAGTGCGTGAGAGGTGTGCACTTTCAAAACTGAGCGACACTATTAACTGGTTAAGATACGAACGTGTTGTTTTAAGAGTAGACAACAATTATTACGTTGAATACCACGAGGGTAACCGGTGACCAACACTCAACTTGCCAGTGACGCTATGGGGGCCACCGGTGACCAACGCGCACCCATGTATCGCATAATAGAAAATTCATCGTGGCGCCATGGACAATTCCTGTTAAATTGACGTGGCATTCAACGTGTTTAAATCACAGTTTTCACTTATTCTTCTGATCGATTTGTCGTATAATTAATTATTTAAAATACGTTATATGTCAATTAACTTTTTATGAAAATCTAAATGAATTTTTTTTAATTCGAGGAACTTGCGTGGATTAACAATTAGATATTAAAAAATAATAATGATCGTTGAAAATTTGTTAACTTTTTTCGTTCCTGTCTCGAAAGACACATTTATAGTTATTAAATTAATTGTTTCTCGAAATGAAGATAGGAAAGAAAAAAAAAAGGAGGAAGGAGAAATAAAGGAAAAAAAAAAGAAAAAAGAAGGAAAGGAAAAAGAAAAAGGAACGGGAATCACGTCGAGGAACAATTCGAAGATCTCAGAAATTCGTCCGTACACCACGGAGACACAAGTCGAGCAGTTTTTTTCTCACAGTGGCCTCGATTCCGTCGAAGGCACGCGTGAGAATTTTACGAAAGAGAGGGAAGGAACTCTCGAAACGGTGAGGAAGGAACTAGTAGTTCGAGCGAGAGGAAGAACAGCTTCATCTCGGCGGTGGTCCAACAAATTCCGCTACAAAAACCTTGCCGCAGAATGCGTTCGCCATAGTTCGTAGTAATCCGTGCTTAAACAAATATTTCTTACTCTATCTCTATCTCTCTTTCTCTCTCTCTCTCTCTAGGTCTATTCCCTTTGATAAATCTTCAAAATATTTTATTTCATTCAAATTAATAAACGAGAAGATAAATATTTCAAAAGAAAATATCATTCATTAACAACAACAAGAATTTTGTTTGCTTCTTTCCAAAAAAAATTGAAATTTATTTTATAATATTAAATGGGTGGAAAACAAATGTCGGATTTTCCCATTTAATTGTGGCTAAAAATCCGACACTTTTTTTCCACCAACCTGATATATATTAAATCAAAAATAAAAATAAAATTGAATCTTCCGATTAATATTGTAAGAATTAGTATTAATTTTATTAAAATAAAACATAAAATGAACATTTATCGAATATAACATTAATCGACTGTTATAATTTATCGGCTAAGAAAAAAATCCCTAAGATCCAAGGTTAATTAATTAATCAGCATTCACATTTGCCGATTGTATAAATCATGTATATATTAAAAGAGTATAAGGAACTGGTTAGATAGGGTAACTCCTTTTAATGTAACTAAAGGCAACTACGAAATTGGAAGTCTCGGAGAAGGGCAGGTTTCTCCTTAGTGTAAAAGTGGAATAAGGATAAAGAAAGAAGGAAAGAAAGAAAGAAAGAGAAAGAGAGAGAGAGAGGGAGAAAGAGGATCCTTCCAGAAAGAGAGAGGTCGATTTAACGTTTACATCGAGCGAAGCTAATGGGGATTCGAGTGTCGATGAGACTTCGAACGCCGATGGACGTCGAATGTCAGTCAAGAGAACCTCGAGACCCTCCCGACTCTTTTTGCACGACGTGCCAGTAATTTACAGTCGGTCATTCAGCCATACATGGCGGCTATCCGATCGGTGGCCCCCGCGATACGTCAAATTAGCCCATACATCATGCCCTTCTTTTTGCCCTTTCGGACCCATCGATTTATGTCCACGGTGCATAATATAAATTATTAAATAAGTCTATGTACCTCTACCTTTTCTCGGTCTTGCTCGATCAGCAACTTTTACAATTTACACGATACGTGTATATATTTATATATATAAGTATGTATGTATGTATGTATGTGTGTATGTTTGTACAATATCGATCAAAAGTTTGAATACCCCGTACGTAATTTCCGAAAAACAGGATATTTTAAAGATAAGAAGAAAGAAAAAAGGTGAACACTTTTGGAGATACCAATATGGATTTATTCGTCAAAATATTTTATCGATAATATGTTTTTATATCAATGATTGTTTAATTTATCTTTACGTTTATTTTGAACGCTAGTGTCTTGACATATTTCAAGCCATACTTGTAATTAGTTTTTTTTCCGACGATATTTAATTTCATATTTTACCCATATTTCTTGTAGAAGTTTTCAAACATTTTCCAGTAAGAAATATTCTCGTTCCAAGCATTGCTTTAAACTAGGTTTACAAATTATACAAGAACATTATAAATGTAACAAGATGTTGAAAATCTTTTAAAACATAATATCCAAAATGGTTTAATATTTGATATAAAAATAGATCATTTCTAAATTAATTCGAGTGTATTCGATTTTGAGGAAAATCGTCAAAAGGATTTCAAGCTTTTGACCAATAGTGTATACGTGTATGATGTATGTATGTATGTGCGTATAAATGTAATGTTTAGATGTATGGGGTTTATCTGTAGGTTACACGTATGTCTCGAAACGTACGCACGTACATACGTCATTTATATCCCCGTTATTTATCACTACAGCCAAGCGGCCTACAAATGAAATTCCGCGATTGTCGATCTTGCAAACGATAGTTGGTTGGTTGGTAGGTAGTTAGGTAGTTAGGTAGGTAGGTAGATAGGTAGGTAGGTAGGTAGATACCTGTAAACGAGATCGTACAGGTTGCTACAGACGTACATATGTATTTTCCTATACCTAATATACATATGTATATATGTGTGTACATGTATGTTTATGTATATGGATGTATTTAGATATATAGAAAAGTGTTGATGTTATTTTTATTAAATCTATGTTACGTTTCATCTGAAACCTTTAACGAATTACATTCCTACAGACGTACATATGTATTTTCCTCTACCTAAATATGCATATGCATATATGTGTGTACATGTATGTTTACGTATATGGGTGTATTTAGATATATAGGAAAGTTTTGATGCTATTTTTATGAAATCTATATTATGTTTTGTTAATCTACTATTAACGAATCACATTCCTACAGATGCACATATGTATTTTCCTATACTTAAATATTAGGTCGAGTCATAAGTAACTTACAGTCTTTTTTATCTTATCACAGACATTTATTTTACTTTAATTAGATAACAAACTTATATGCACCACTATGCTTCGTATTGAAACAGTGATTATAAGTATTCGTGAAAACAACGATGATTGTCTATCAGTCTATTAACATTCAAACCAAAACTAATAATTTATCCTTGCTTCGTGTAAAAATAACATTAGTAAGATTCAATATATTTTACGTTGAAATACATTTTTGATTAAGCCAAGTCATAAGTAACTTTTAATTTTTTTTATTTTATCAAAGACATTTACTTTATAACTTTAATTAAATAACACAATTATATACACCAGTATGCTCGGTATCTGAAACACTGATTTTCTGTCAGTCTGTTAACATTCAAACGAAAACTAATAATTCATTCTTGCTTCATATAAAAGTAACATTAATAATATTCAATTCGTTCATTGAGAATACTTTTTCTATTAGGTAACAATTATATTAATTTATGTATTAGACAATTAGTTGCATTGGAAGTTACTTATGACTCAACCTAATATATATATGTATATATATGCATATATGTATGTACGTGTATGTATACGTATATGGATGTATTTAAATTATAGAAAAGAGTTGATGTGATTTTTATGAAATCTATATTACGTTTTGTTCATCTGAAACCTTTAACAGATCACATTCATCTAGATGAAGTTTATATCTTTTACTTTCATTCAACTCGGTGTAGATAAACTTCTACGACAACCTTTCAAACATATCTTTTCATATATAAAATGAAAGAAAATCTTTCTATATATATATATAAAGAAGAAGACTTTCCCACAAAATCGAAATTCCTAAATCTCACGAATTTAGGTCGGAGCACCCTTAGGAGAGAAAATCATAGAATTAACTTGAATTTTCATTCACGGACCGTAAAATCTTTCGCTTCACGGCCGAGATTCTCAAGAGTATATCGATAAGAGGATGAGGAAGAGGATGAGGAGATGAAGGTGGAGGTGGAAGTGGAAGAGAGTCTCGAGATTCTCGCGAGATACTACGTTCGCGGCATGATTTCGAAATCCAATCGACACCGGCCAATAAAACTGTCAAACGCTAAATCTTCGGGAGTACCTTCCTACCATTTGTGAGAATGTAAGACGAAGAAGGTCTTACTGACTGAGTAGATAGAAAAAGAAAGAAGAAGTAGAAGAAGAAGAAAAAAAGAAATAAAGAAAGAAGTGAAAGAAAGAGAGAGAAAAAAAGAGAGAGAAAGAGAGAGATACAAGAAAATAGTACACGATTGTATTGACGCGAATTATCAGAGAAGAAGAAGAAGAAGAAGAAAAAGTGGCGGAGAGTGGGAAGAGGGGAGGAACGAAGAGGAAGAGAACTGATCGCAAGGGTAGTTCCGGGGGTGGTGGCAGTGGTGGTGGTGGTGGTGGTGGTTGTGGGTGAAAGAAAAGGAGAGGATGACGAGAGTTTCTGCTTCCACCTTGCGACGACCCTCCGAGAACAGAGGATTGGTTCTACGATCTACGAAAGACCGAGGAGGGTAGGAAAAAGCAGATGGCGAGAGGAGAGGAGAGGAAAGAGAAGGAGAGGTGAACCTTGTCTCATTTTACTTTACAAGAGGGATTTAAAAACGAGAAACCGTTTGACAGCTATTGCAGCCTTGGTACCTTCTTTGCCCCGTCACAGCCCCTCTTGTTTTCTTCTTTCTCTCTCTTTTCTTAACGTACCCTCTGACCCGGCGGCAGTGTGCTCTCCCAGCTCTTCGAATTAAATCTAAAATATACAATAAACAAGGAAGCAATCAATAACGAGCTCTTCGATGTTCTTCTTCCCCCGACCCCATTGGACGTTCTCTCTTTCTTTCTTTCTTTTCTTGGACGGTGATATGTCGGTAATTAAAAGTTGTCTTTCTCTTTCCTTTTCTCTTTGACTTTTTATTACTCTTGCCTATTTTCAAAGAGATAAGGACACTGGGGGAAAGAGGGTGAACGGGGGCTTTTATAGCCAGCGAGATTCGAGACAGATCGAGTTGGATTAAATCGTGAAAAATGATGTTGCCTTATTGCAGATGTTACGATCATTACCGTGAAAATCGTTAGCTACGAGCCCTTGTGTACATGCTTCGAATACGAGATTGACTTCCTGTATTATTTTTTTTTCTTTATTTTGTTGTCTTTCTTTTCTTTTCTTTTTCAAGGAAGTAGAAATGTTCTCTGTGTAAATTCTCTGTTTTTTATTTTATTTTATTATATTTTTACTTCTTTAATTTCATATTAGATTTATGAAAAGTTAAAACGACCTAAGGTCAATAGTGAATCTTACGAAGTCAAAGGAAACCTTGAATATTTTTAAATATGGATATATTGAAGTTTATTAAAAGAAAGGACTGCTGGATAAATATGAAAGGTCAATGGATTTGAAATGATACGAATATATACATATATATACCCATATTATGCATATATATATATTTATATATAAATATAAGTATATCCGGTCATTATAAAGTTTCAACTATAAAAAGAAGGACAAGATATCGATGGATAAACATTTATATAAACATACATATGTATATTATTATATGTTTTATCAATGATTGACTCTCATAAAACGATAAAAAATTCATTTCGAAATATTCTCCCGCACTTAAACACACACACACACACAAACCCACTCACACACATACATAAAAAACGCGTTATATATTCAAAAAATGATAAAACACGCGTACGAACATTCAACTGCTTCGATCGTATATCGAAAAAATAATTTACGACGTTTTAAGAAATACGAGAAAAAAAAGAAGATACGATGCAATAAAAATTCTCAATCAAATGTTTTGAAAAAAAAAAAAGAAAAACAAAATTATTCGAGGTAGTTTGAGTTAATAGAATATGACAATTCGAGGTCGCATAAATTCAATGACAATATGACACGTTTAGTAATAATACGTAAATTACGTAAATTAATACGTGTTTCGGATTGAAAATATGAAATCCGAAATGACGTCGCGAACCGTGCATATCTTTTTTTTTCCGGTTTCGTAGATTAATTCCTCATCCGGCGACTGACGGTTCATATATGTGTGTATGTGTGTGTGTGTGTGTGTGTGTGTGTGTGTGTGTGTGTGTGTAGCTTCTTTCTTCCGGTCGTTAAGCGAATCCACTATGTAATTTGCAGTTAGACATTATACTGACTGATTAAAATAATAATGCCCAGTCGCTACAGTCGGCGAACTTGATGTTAGTGGTGGAGGTGGAAGTGGAGGTGAAGGTGGTGGTGATGGAGGTGGTGATGGGATAGTGTCCTATCTAACGCGTAGTTAGCTTATGAATATTGATCTCCATCCGGTGTGGTGTTCGGTAATAAGCATATCGTACGGCATCGTTCGTTCTTACTCTCTTTAATACAATGGATGTAATAAAAAAAAAAATAAAAAAGGAAAAAACTATACAATGCCAACACATATCCTATATCAGATAGATCATATTAATCCCCCATCAATGACGCCAACAATATCCTTCTCAGTTTCCTTTTTATCTTTTTATTCTGATTTTATATTACACGTTTAATGAATACAAAATAAAAGAATATTGTCAATGGATTTGTTCGGTGCACAAATTATGCTAATATTTTAGTACTGTAAATTATATCTTTTTGATCTATCGAACAAAGATAAAATTAAATGTTGAGTTGTAGAAATGTGAAATTACTTGAAACTTGATTAACCACGAGATATATTATAAATTCATTTATTTCAATTGAATTAACATTTTTTTAGAATAGAATTAATTATCTGATACATTATTCATCGGAATATAATTTATGATATATAAAATCGTAGGAAATATTATTCCAACGAAACGATCGAGTATCTGAATTTTTGACGAAGTTACAGGAATACTTGGTTGCTTTTTAAGACTCGTACGATATTTTACGAAACGAAAAAACGACGTTAGAGAGATAAGGACAGACGGTGACAGAAATGAAGATAAAACGATACGAAATGAGAGGAGAAAGAGGAAAGGAACGTGGCATGGAATCGCAGGGGGCCATCGGAATAAGCGCTTCTGGTATTAGCGGCGTTACCCAATGGAACCCCTGCTGACATTGGGGCCCCCCCATTGACACCTGACAACCTGCTAGCTGATACCTACAAATTGCTATGCATCTCGACCTTTCTATCTCTTTCTCTTTCTCTCTTTCTCTCTTTCTTCATACTTTCTTTTTCAGTCTTTAAGGTACCACCAACTGAGAGGATCTACGATGATCTTGATCCTTTAACCCGATCTATAAGATCTACAAATTTATATCATATCTCCCTTTTTATTTTGATAAATATTACAGTATTTATATAAAAAAAAAACACGAGTATCATATTACCTTAATAATCATTATTATTTATTTTACTTTTTAGAAATTTATTGGCAAAAATATTTATTATATATAATACCACTCAATAAGTCCCGGGCCTGACACATATATCGTAAAAGTATTAACAAACTTATATGATTTCTTGATAGTACAAACCATCAAACGATACGTGTCAAAATTTAATAACATTTTGATAATTAGTTTATGAGTTACAGCAGCTTTTAATGAGTCCTGTTTCGTAGCAACTTTTATTAACTGCTATTCACCTAGCAGATGATCTTTTTGATTCAGGTGTTTCGTAATGGATCCATGTTTCATTCATTGTCACATACAGACGTAAGAATATACAGGAATTCAAATTATCTTAAAAAGATCTATTATTTTATATTTCTTTGTTATTTTTATAAAAATATCACAGTGTTCGTTAGAAAGTAAGAAAAGCAGCCCCCCACCCCTAGAAGGTCGTATTACCTTTTTTTTTGATCATCGTTATTATTTCTTTTTCTTTAGAAATGTATTATCAAACATATAAACACATATACATATACGTATGTATATTCATACGTCATAGAAAGAAATCACATAGCAATAGTAGTTCGCACATGTGACGGAGTAGGATAAAAAGTACCAGGCAACATTCTATCGGCCAATCTGTCTTCCTTAATTCGCCAGAGCGGCGATAGTGGTTTTTCAAATTCCGCGTCGGTAGTATCGGGCCCGGTGATGGGCCGGACGTGATATATTATATGCTTCTGAATGCGGTACGGTCCAGCCGTTAATTACCGGACCACACATCTTGATACGAGCTCTTCTCCGCGTGTAAGTTCCACGTATAACAAACTATGACGAATCGGTTTAATAAAAAACGTCAATCCTCTCCTTTCCACGAAGGACAGAGCTCCTGTTATTTCTTACTTTCTTTCTTTCTTTCTTATCCCTCATACCCAAGGAACAAATCAACCAACCAATTGGGTTTCATATTGAAAATACTTTTACCTTCTACACAAGTTATCCTTAATGATCTAATTTCTCCTTCTTCTTCTTCTTCTTTTATTCTTTTATTCTTTTTTCTTAATAATTTCCTTATAAGAATAAAATTATTTTCTTTTTAAATTATAATTGAAATCATTTTTTAACTTTTTTTCCGATAATCCAATTAATTAATTTAATAAAATATTAGATTGTGTGTTTGGAAAGTAATTTCGTTTTTTTTTTCCCCCCAACAGCGAACCTAATTGTATTTTATTCACAGTCAACTTCAAACTTAAATCGCATAATCGTTATATATTTTGACAGATGATATAGTAAGGATTGTTTATGGTAAACATTTTGTTTGATTCTTTGCAATAGTTTTTGCTTGGTGTCTTATCAAAGATGGAAAGTTGGAAGCTGCATTTTCGGCATATTTTACTCTTTTACTATTGAAAAGATAAAAATGCAGTCCAATCAAGGCGAAAATTATGTGATGTGTATAAAAAAGATGTATTGATCGAAGGACAATGATCAAAATTGCTTTGCAAAGTTTCGTTCCGGCAATTTCGAAGGCCCGTTGAAGCCGATGAAGACAAACCAAAAGGCATTGATAGATGCAAACTGCCGAATAACAATTCGTGAGATTACTGAGAAGTTAAATTCGACCCTGTTCATAATCACGTGAAACGTCTTGGCTTAATTTAAAAATCAAAAAAAAAAAAACGAAATGACTTTCAGAACAATCCAATAAATTATTTACGATTTGTTTTTGTATCAAATTGACTATGTTACAAGGATTCTTAAATATGTATCCTATTTGCAGAAACAAAAAAGAAAAATCGTAATCATTAATTATGTCACTTGCTTATGAATCACGAATGACTTACGTTCCTGCATTAAATGTCAAGCGTAACATCCAATCGAGTAACACCCTTTTTCTTTTACCGAATAGGAAACTCCCTCACAGGAATATTCACTACCACCACTACCACCCCTTGGTCCCCTTTTTTGATTCTTTCACATCCTTCGAACATTCATCCGATTGGGCCACGCGAAGACGACATAATAATCCCATAGGCGGCGGCTAGTCGAGACCTAACGCGACAATTTCTCGGTGCATTAGAGGGGACTTACATATTTTATAGGGATTTTTGCATATAATTTTACGGTGCGTTAGATGGAACCAAATGAGAGAGAGAGAGAGAGAGAGAGAAAGAGAGAGAATGAAACATTTAAATACAGCAGCTGGATAAACAGACGGCAGCTCGATGCGACTCTCGGGGTAAAAAAAAAAAAGAAAAAAAGAGAAGCCGAGGAATCGAACGGAGCTAAGTGATAGAGAAAAAAAAAAGAGAACAAAGTGAATGACAAAAAGAGAGAGAAAAAGAGAGAGAGAGTGAGAGAGAGAGTGAGAGAGAGAGTGAGAGAATACGAGAGTTCATCTATGTACGTGTGAACGAGCAAAAGAGTAAAGGAGAACCCCCTGGGAGAAAAAGGAGATAGGACTTATGGTGAAAAGAGAGTAACAGAATGATGGGAAAAGGAGAAGGGGAATAGAGGGACAAAGTTGAGAATAAAGAAGGGAAGAATATATGTATCGTACATCCATGGTCTGTTTGCACAGCATGCGATACATGTGTCCAATGTCCATGCATCAAACTTGGGGAAGGTAGAAACGATTTGACGATTCACTTAACTGCTAATCCAAAACCTTATCGATGATCCGAGTGAACGATAAGCGTACGTCTAATACTGTTTATGTTGAAAACCTTTTTCTTTTTTTATAATGCCATGTTGATTCATTCCATAAGATTTATCTGATAGAACGATAACCATTGTATAGGTGTTTCTATTTTAATTTGATTCAATCTTATAAATGTTATCATATAAAATATTAGATTATGGTATATGAGGTTTATTTTATGTTTTGTTAAAAAGATTTGTGTTATTAGTCCTACCGAAGTAGCTTGAAAGCTCATGAATGTAGTCTACATTAAGATGTAAATTATGCACTCGCTGAAACTTGTGTACATTTTTATTGAAAAATCATATTTAATAAAATCATATTTACTACAGGAAACAAGATATAATAACGCTATTAAAAGCTACGTGGTAGGGGAAAGAGTTTTAACAAATATGTATATCATGCAATATCCTAACTTAAATAGAAAAAACTTAAATGAGAACTTAACGGTAAAAATAAAAAAGGAGGAGAGTAAAATATTTATGGGTAATATTGTTCGTCCGAATAAATAATCTAGATTTATTACTATTATTATTATTATAAAAATTTATTAAATAAATAATAACATAAACGATGATAATGATAACGATGAGAAGAATATATTTTTCTCTTTTATTTAAAATTATTTTTACTAAACATCCTTCTTATCGATTCATGAATTGTGTGGATTTATCGAATCCTAATTATTTTTACATATAATTTGTTATTTTTCTTATCGTAATACTTTTTAGATTAAATAAATCTTATTGGGAATAATTGATAAGATTTAATTCATTTTAATAATTTTTTCCGATCTGATACACGGAGTGTTAGTTGAACTTTTTCAACAAACACGTAACTGGATTCGTTAGCTGCAATTTTCGTTATTTAAAATATTTTCGGTCGTTCAATTAAGAGTATAATACATTTTAAATGTCGTCTTGAACATGCTTAAGTATATTTTGCCCTCTACTTTGAATTAAGCTGGTCAAACGATTTTAATATTGTTATATGTTAATATTGTTATTATTAGAATGTCAATCAGTATCATGTATATTAAATTGTTAAAGATTTCATGGCAAAGATTTACCTTAACGGGGAGATGATTAAAGTATTCAATAATATTACAAATTTTGTAAACATAGATTTCGTTATTTCATAAGAAATAACCTTCTCGTTGAAATGTTCTTAAATTTATCTATAATAGCTGTTTACTAATTTCTCTTATTGCTTTTCTGTTTCAACGATAATATTCAAAGTTGTTTAAAAGATTATCATGTTTTTCTTGACAATTACAAATTAATTTACCGTAATTAAATAGTACAGAATTTTACGTTCCATATTCGTGAAAGATTTAAAAAGTTTTTCAGTTTCTTATACGTTTACAAAATCTATTATAAGTTAATATTAAGTTCGTTGATTTTAATTTCATAATATTAAACAGTTTATGTTTTTTTTACACTTAACAATAATAATACTAATAATAATAATTATAATAATATTCGTTTATTTTGTATTAAGGACAAAAATGTCTTTTCTTTTAAAAGTCTAAAGAATTATCGTCGTATATAAAAAAAAATTCTAATATATATAACAAATAACAAATATTTTTTAATTTCTCTGTAGGCTGACATATAAATATTATAATATATCTTTATATATTAAGTCTAGGAATTAATTCGTAGCGTTTTCGAGAAAATAATAACGATTTGTTTTAAATGAAAATACAAAAATACATCAATCACAATATTGCCCATCGCTTGCCACTACTTTTTCCCATT
Organism: Mischocyttarus mexicanus; assembly: GCA_023678845.1. NCBI lineage: Eukaryota > Metazoa > Arthropoda > Insecta > Hymenoptera > Vespidae > Mischocyttarus > Mischocyttarus mexicanus. The sequence continues at coordinate 304,438 of JACGTP010000053.1, read as the reverse complement.
TTCTGGGCAGTTCACCGATGACATCTCGAAAGAACTCTTCGTTCTTTAAGTCAATCCATAAATCGATCCAATTTTTAATCTCTTCATTAGAACTAAAACAACCTGGAAAATCAAGATCTAATCTACGAAATAGGAAATCATTCGAAGGGGCAATATCTGCAGAAAACCGCGGATAAGTGAAGTCCTGCCATTTCAGTTCTTGCAGATATCTTTTCACTGATTTTGCGACGTGCGATTTAGAATTGCTGTGCAGCAAAATAACTTTACCTTGCCATAATTTCGGCCTTTTTCTACTCATTACAAGAAGCAAGCGCATTAGTTGTAATAGGTAACGATTCTTAGTGATGGTTTCGTGAGGTTCTAACAGTTCATAATAAATCATACCACGTTGATCCCACCAAATACAAAGAAGTACTTTAGACCCATGAATATTACGTTTGGCCAGAGATGATGATGGTTCTTCGGGGTTAACCAATGATTTTCCACGCATAGTCTTGTCATAATATAACCACTTTGCATCACCGACAACAATCCGATGTAACAAATTTTTTCTTTTATTCCGTTGACGCAGTATTTCACAAGTAAATAAACGCTTTTCAGCGTCCCTCGGTTTTAATTTATATCGGATCCAATGTCCGTCTTTTCTTCTTATTCCCAAATCTTTAAGGTGACGACTTATAGTTGAAGTACCAACTCCCAAGGATGTAGATAACTGGTGAATTGTATAAGATGAGTCTTCTTCAAGTAACTTCACCAATTGTTCATTTTCAAGCTTTTTTTGATGTCGGCTTTCTATCTCAAAATCACCACTCCTAAAACGTGCAAACCACCTATAACACGTAGTCACACATAAAGTAATTTCACCATAAACTTCTCTCAAAATCTGATGACTTTCCTCAACACTTTTATTCATATAAAAATAATGGAGTAAAACTCTTCGCATAAACATATCATTTGGAATAAATTTCGACATATTTTTTTAAATAATTGCAATTTTTTGTTATTAACGATGAAAAAATAAGATGTGTCTTAAAATAGCACTTAATAACAACTGATTTACGATAAATTCATTTCTGAAGAATACTTTAATTTCACTGCCGTCTCTCGTAATACCCAACGAATGAATCCCAATAAATAATATTTAAACACTTATATAACCTAAAGACGATTATTTGAAAATTGGTAATTCTAACGACCGTATTAACGACCAAAAATAGAATGTGTTACGTATGTACGTTCTAAACATATGTGTTTAATAATAGTTATGTTACGAAGAAAACAAATTCTTCCTATTTCAAATATATCAGAGTTTTGTATTATTTCTAAATTAAATGGTAAAATCGTGACAAAGTAATAATGATATTTGAATATACCTTTGACTTTGTAATATTAAATAAAAATAAAAGAAAACAAATAACGAATTTTTTCAATACTTTAGCATAAAGAAAAAAGGTAGAGTTAGTATAAAAATAATTCGATACATTTTTCAAAGTTCATAGGTAAAGTACAGAATTAACAAAGATACTTATATAAAATATCCATTGTTCAATTATTTTATTCAATCAATAATTAAAACATTTTTTACAATAAATAATCACAAAAATACTTTCTTCGAGCAATTGCAATATTTTATGATAAATTTCTTATAAATTATGTGAGTATACGTTCAGATAGATATTGTACTTGTATTGATTAATGAGAGTTGAATAAGAAAAGAGAAAATCAATGTACGAGGGAATTTTTGAAAATGGACATATATCCCGGAAACCGGAAACGGTCTTAGGTACGTCCTATCATAACGTTTTCTCCCTCTTAAACGGATACGCACGCGACTGAAAGTCACCATTTAGTTGGGGAACGAGCAGCGCGCCTTTCTCGTTTTGCTGCCGTGCGAGTTCCGTTGCACGCGTGACTAGATCTGATCTATAGAGAAGTAAAGAGTAAGAGAGAAAGAGAAGAGAGAGACAGAGAGAGAGAAGAGAGAGAAAGACACGACTCACTTCGATAAACTCACACGAACAAGACCAACTCGAATATGGAAATCTTTCTATTGCGATCTCCACTTTCTACTACTACGAGTGTCGGATTTTACAAAGCTTATTGTTAGTTCAATTAAAAATTCAATTTTAATCGAACATAAAGTTTATTAAGATGATATTGCAAAAGATAAGTATTATTGAGGCTGTTTATACATTTAACAATTTTTTAATCATCAGCATAAAGAGGAAACTTACAAAAAGAATGAAAAGTATGAAAAGAAGACTAACAATAAGATGAGAATCCTACAGTTCTCTCTATTTTTATTTATAAATACTATAAATAAATTCATTTTTATTTTAATAAAATAATATATTTGTATATTAACGATGGAACACTCTAACATATTGATTTAATGCATCAAAACGTTAAATGGTTTGAATAAACACGTGTTAATCATATTTCCTATTAACATAAAATCAATATTAATATTAAGAATAATATTAAAGAATAATATTAATTTCTTTAAGATGATATAGTTTTTGTAAAAAAAAAGTAAAGTATATTTTCTAAGAAACCAAATAAAAAGTTCGTTATTAAAAATAATAAATAATAACAACAACAATAAATAATATTTCTTATCCTTAAATGATCAAAATAAATCAGTGTAAAGTGGAATAATAAAAAGAATATTGATAAAAAGATTTTAGAAGAGTCTTTGGAAGGAAAAGTCAAAGGAGAGAGATTCGTAAGGCAGGGGTCGTTCCCTAGGGAATTGGTGCCGCATCCGGGACGTTGACGATAGCGATACTGATACTAGTAGTGGTGATGGTAATGGTAGTGGTGATGGTGATGGTGGTGTCGGCGTGCTTCGTCCTTCGCTTTGATTTATGTCCTTGTAAGTGACGTCACTCGTGTGCGTTCGTAAAACTGTCGGCATCGTCGTCGTCGTCGTCCTCGTCGTCGTCGTCGTCGTCCTCGTAGTCGTTGTTGTCGTCGTGGCACCCTCCTCGTGTGTGCACAAAGGATCCGCCGTCATATTATCCCAGGCGTAGCGTATATAAATGACCGAAATTGGGACTTATTGTGTTTGTCATCGGCACGGGAAAACTCACCCGGCGCTGATTTATTATCCCTCTCTTTGGGTATCTCTCTCTCTCTCTGTCGCACAAAATCCTTGGCCACACGTTTTCCTACCGTCTTTTTTCGGTCTAGATCACACCTTACTCTTCTCTGTTGTCTTTTATCATTATTATCATCATCATTATCATAGTATCCTTTTCTTTATTGTAGTTCGTCGTAGTTAAAACGATTTCAACCGTGAAACCATCATCCTTTCTTAACCTTTCCTCGATACTTCAGAATTCGATATTATTCCTTCCAAACTGTTTGAACTATCCCTTCCTGAAGAAAACCTTTTTTTTTTTCTTTTTCATTTTATACCTTTCTTTCCACTGATTTATATTTAACCTTTCAACTTAAAGTAGTAGTTCTGGTAACTTGCACGTTTTTGGAATGCTTTTTTTAGGAATGTTTTTTTTTTAGTGGAAAATGAAATTCAATCAGTTTGAATTTTTGATATATTATTATATATATTATTATTATTACCTTAATAGCTCGAATGTATTTTTTATATTTATAACAATTGTTATATTATTAAAAAAAAAAATAAAATAATTACAATTACGATTTAATATTATAACATTTAATTTTTAATTCGATTTAATAATTAATATTTACCACTTGACTTTAGTTTAATTTAAATTGAAATAATAAAATAAATGCAATATCATTTATTATTTTCCATCTTCAAAGAAGATTTATCTCAATGTCTCCCTTCTCTCTTTCTCTCTCTTGCTCTCTTTAATACCAATTACGAGAGAATATTTGGAATATAATTCAAATTCGTCTTGGTAATTTCGCGTAGTCCCTCTTTTGAATAATTAATACAATGCCTTTAGTAGGAAAGTAAAGAGCACCTCTTTAATTGGCAATAAAACATTTCATTGAACCGCTAACTCGGTACGCGCGAGAACGAATTAGTCCGCGCCTATTATCTTATGATAATTCGCCCATGGGGGGTTGAAATTAATCGAGTAACTACAATTTCATAATGGCTCCCCTCTGGAAACTGCGAGCTACCCTCTCTCTCTCTTTCTCTCTCTTCCTCCCTCTCTTTGTGCCTGTATCGAGTTTGCGACGTTGCCAAAGCACAAGGGTAATCCCTGTTTAAATTATCTTTCCATTTTATCATTGATATTTTTTTAAATGATTTTCGTCCCGTCGCATGAATTTACTAAACTATTCATTAACTTCTGGACAAAAAGAAAAAAATAAATTCAGATGTAACGTGAATGAGTTAGTAATCCAATAAATCGTCACGATGATTGTGTTAATCGATTTAAGAAAAAAAAAACAATTAAAAATAAAAAATAATGTCTAACGGATCGTGTTCTGATTAAATGCATCTAAATCGTTGGATAAAATATCGTTAGAAGGAATAATAAAAGGATGAAGAAGAAGAAGAATAAGAGGAATAGGACATGGGTTGGATAGAATCGGCAGATTCCCGAGGGAAGATTATAACGATTTCTCGGCTCGCTTGATATCGATTTTTCGAGAGATATACTCCAGAGATTATTTCGATCTACGTCGCTAATCGCGTCATTTTCTCTACCTCCCTACCCACCCCTTCCTCTCTATCTCTCTCTCTCTCTCCCATACACACACACACACACGTAGAGATACACAACTACGTGCGTGTAAAACGCGTCTGCGCCGTAGCAACCTCTCGCTTTACCGCTCTCGTAGCTGGTGCGTATAACTGGAATGACATAATTGAATAATATAACGTGCTGCCACCCTTCCTGAGCAGGACCGAACCGCACCGAACTCAACTGAACTGAGTAATGGTGGTGTGAGTCGAGGACTCGTGGGACCTCTCGTCACGCATATTTCATTACGCGATCTGGCAACCCTGTAACCCCATCCACCACCTACAAGCCAGTTCCACCTCCTCTTCCTCCACCTCTACCACCCTTTCCCCGTTCCTCTACACCTTCTATCAGAACGGATATATGACATTTTCAGTCGAATCTGCCCTACCGAATCGTCCAATCGAATCGAGAAAACGGCGTGTCCCAATGCCGATCGTACCAACTTGATTAGAGAGACAATGGTTCGACCTTTTCGATTTTCTTCATTATTTTCGCAGAAAAAAAAAATATTCATCTCCTTTTTTTATTTTCACAGCGAAAAAGTGATCAGAGTAGTTCTTTTACCACTTTACTTTTTGTTTTCTTTCTAAGTCACCAAAGATACTTTTTCCTATAGGATACATTTCGTTCAAGCATGCTATAAGAAATATACATTCACGTACGTAAATGTAGTAGTAAATATAAACATGAACACTGCGTGTGTGTGAGTGTATGTGTGTGTGTGTGTGTTAGAGCTACGCGACCTGGAGAACTTTTATCGTTGTATGCTAATTTCTATCGAAAGATGCACCTCCGGTTAGGTTCGTATATATGTATACGTATATGCATATATACATTCACGCGTTACTTATACGCACATTACATACTTATATATATATATATACATACAAAGAGAAGTACGTAGGTAACACATAGACATACGTAGGATGCAGTAGCGATCGCTGGAATAAGATATACCGTAGAGATATCTGTATAATCCGTGGTATTAGTAAGCGTCCTCCTGACACTAGCATATTCTACCAGGGTACTCCATTTGCACCAGACCCCTATCTCCTCGTCGTCCTTCCAGTTCAATATAATACCCGGTAATTCCCCAGGGAAACGATTCTCCACGGATCCGTTATGTATGTGTGTATATGTGTGTATCTCTCTCTCTCTCTCTCTCTCTCTCTTTCTCTCTCACTTACCCAGTAAAGAAGTCCACCCCTATCCGTATATACGGATCGCGCTTTCTCGGCTAGATTCAACCCTCATAAAATAACGCGCGCGAGTTCATTTTGACAATTCTATTACGATTATTTCGTCGCATCGACAGCTGCTGCTGCTGCTGCTGCTGTTGCTACTGCTACTAGAAGACCTATCATACCAGATCGGTAACACTTTCTTCTTCTTCTTTTTTTTGTGTCTTCTTTATTATAACACAAGTACGTGTTTGGGTTGATATTTATAGGGAGAGTGTTTGATTGAGATTACAAGACTTGAAGAAGTATTTATGTTCAATGAAGTTGAAATGATTAGAAAAATTAAAGATTTATTTATTTTGCTTGTTTATTTAGATTGAAAATATCTTTGTCGAGTATATCGTGAAAGATTTCAAAGTGACGTTAATCGATATTAGGTTTAAGATCTATCTTAGCGTTTGATAAATGTTTGGTTGTTTATTTATTATTATTATTATTATTATTATTATTTTGGGAAAGAAGAAAAGAAGAGAGTAGGATAATCCTGTTGAGAAAAAGTTGGGTAATGAAATGCAGGGATGGTAATAAAAAAAGATGGCGAGAAGAGAGAAAATTCATTCATTAATATTAACAACGCGAAAAGCAATCTTATTTGCATTTAGCGTTTTCCTCCGTTTGGCCTACCTAACAGGAAAGGAAATATTCACGTAATTCGTTGCCAACACGAAGATACAACGTTTGTTGCGTTTTATTGCGTTAGTGTTGGTGAGTTGGTGTTGGTGTGTTGGTGTTGGGTAGAGAAACGAAAGCGAGCACCGGTGTCGCGCGCCATTGTGCTGAATCGTGGCAGCATTATAATGCAAATATCGCATATTCCCAGACGGTAGTAAATAAGTATTTCTCCCTTGGCATTACAGATCCGTACTATCCTTATTCTTGGAGCGGGACGCACATACCGTACTACCATTGTGTATGTCGATAGATATATCGAATTGAGTTGTCCGCTGTTAGAAGAGAGAGAAAGAGAGAGTACACTCACGCTCGCGTATGCTCTAACTTTACAGACAACCGAGGTTCTCCATTATTTCGCAAACAGATTTTACTGACAATGAAAGAGAAACTATATATCTTTTAAAAATAAAATAAAAGAAGAAGAAGAAGAAGAAGAAGAAGAAGAATTGGACAAGAAAAGAAATTACGATTCCCCATATTTCAACACTTAAAAACGCGTTAAAAGGTTTAACGTACGCGCCGCGAGAGACATAAATATAAAAAGGGGGCTTATAAATTTATGCACGTACGGACCGTATTCGGTGGGTTAAATGCAACAACCCAATGCTACGCGATCCAACGGAATGACAACGCGGGCAACGACGTACCGATGAAATTCGCATTTAAATGATTTCCGATAAGTACGTTCCTTCCCTGCTGCGCCGTTCGACGTTTAAGGGTTCGAAAGAAAATTTAATAAGTATCAACCTACCTACCTACCGTACGCATTTATAAACGTAAGCGAACACGAGCAAAAGAGTGTACGATAATAATCGAAAGAAAAAGAAAAAGGTAAGTTTATTAGCAAGAGAAGTAACCTTCTTAGTTCTGTTAACGAATCGCGATCAGAATATAAAACTGTTGTTGAATTGCGTTTAACCAGCACCTCCTCCTATCCACATTGGCGACAGCTGTTTGTTCCTTAAAACACAAGAGCACCTATATAGTCGAAGAGATAGGTGATACTTTATCGCTGCTGCTGTTGTTACTGCTGCTGCTGCTGCTTCTTGGAACATTTCTCTTGGTTGGCCGACAGGTGAGTACCGTACACGTGGTGGACAGAAGCTCACATCGAATAAGGAATGCACCGAGCTGACCACCGGAAAAGGTAGTCTGGACCAGAAGTAGAAGAACCACTAGCCAGAACACATGTATGCTCACCGTATATGGGAACGCATTGTGAACGCAATCGCGTGCCACGTGAACGCTACATATTGCCTTTACAACCTCCTATTTCTATTTAAGGACGATACCTTCTCATACTTCTAGCTTCCTTTCCAATGTCCAAGATTCTCCGATGTCACAACCATCTCTATCAAGAAAGAAACAGAGAGAGAGACAGAGAAGAAATTACACCAACCATTTTATTTTACATCGTTTCTCTTATGTATAATACGTGGTGATCATCGTGTGCATACTTGTTCGATTTGTTTTTATAACTGATTTTTTTTTTATCTGCTTACTTTCCAAAGTAAATTACACACGATCGTTATTTTATTTCGTTTTTCTTCACCATACTCCCGTACGATTTGTTTTTTATTTATAGAATTGTCCTCTTTCTCCGTGTAATTGAAATATTTTGAAAATTGTTGTTTTTTTTTTTCCCCAAAGTTGCATCCAGTTCCATTCGAAACTGTATTTATGTAATTGTTTATCTCTCTCGCTCAGTCTATAAGTAACTGGTATTCGATGCAGAGGGGGGGATTCGACGACGATTTTGCCCAGTCAAATATTTCCCGTTCACGCAAATATCGCGGTGATTGCTGATTTTTGTTAAATGACGCGGCCCCGCGTAAATACGTCGACTATATGTGTATGTGTGTGTGTGTGTGTGTGTGTGTGTGTGTGCTAATACTCCGCGTAAAAATGTTTACCGGGTCGTGCGAAAACTTTTCCCCGTTTCGATTTGTTCTACTCTCTTTGAACGATCCCACCACAAGTACGCGTTAATGCAAATCTTTATATATATACTCTGTTAACATATAACTATGTTCCGTGCCACGTGTACCACCGGTGGTACACGCAGGCGTATTTATTTAATACACTGAAAACATATGTTTATGGCAAATTTAATTCTGTTAAATATATTTCTATCCAAAGGAATTAGCCGTTATACAAAATAATATCTAAATTGATAACTAAAAAGATAATTACTTGTAGATTGACGGTGTAATAAAATATTACGTGATAATGTAACAATCCTTATTCAAAATATCAAATAGCCTGAACAACAAGTCAAGCAAATATGGCTTAGCACGGAACATGTTAAGAAAAGATATAAGAAAATTATATTTATAAAATATTATTAAATAAATTAAAAGATTACAGAAACCTATATTAAAACGTAGAAAAATATTTCTGTACGATTAATTAAATAAAATTGGAAAAAAAAAGTATACATAAGCATTATCCAGTTAGGATAATTTGAAAAACGTCATTGTCACTCGTGAACAGATGTCATCTAACAGTTCGGAATCCAGTTTGAAATCGTAACCGAAGATTCCCTTACCTCCCACGAATTCGTTCGACGAAGGGAAAATAAAGAGAAAGAGAGAAAGAGAGAGAGAGAGAGAGAAAGAAAGAGAAGGAAGAAACTTTTCGAGGGTTGTAGTGACCCCTGTTCGCTCGTTGTTAATATTTAGGGTAGCTCGGCGCCACGAACAATGCCGAGTGCAACCCCCTGAACGAGCAACTGGGAGTGTCCAAACCTGCTTCAGTTTTCTATCGCTTTTCTATATACAGATGTAGATATACATAGATACATACATACATACACAAGTTATCTTTTTCTATCTCTCTCTCTCTCTCTCTTTTGTATACAATCGAAAAAGAACACGCTGAAAGACTCAAACTCACTAACGTTCAGATTCGTGCATACAATCCCTGGGGTTATGATTAATGGATCTGGTGCATATTAGCGCCCACTCGTAGACTATCTACGTTCAGCACCCTAACCAAACGTATTTCAACGCTAGTTCGCGATTTACATTTCGAATTTAATGATCCTCCCTCGAGGCCGATTGACTTCGACTATGGTTCAAGCCGATTCCTCTTACGCAATTCCAACACCTTTCCGACCCTCGTTATTGGTTAAAGAACAGCAGGATCATTCGTTTGAAGTATTTAAGGATATTATTTTAGTCTATTTTTATAACAGGATATATACAAGTTTTAAAGGGATTGATGTTTGATTGATTAAATTGATAAAGGTGGTATTTATTTTAATTTGTAAAGTATTAATTAAACAATGTTAAAAGGTATGCGAATTATGAATTTCGTGATTTACGAATACGATAAATTAGAAAACGTTCGTTTTGATGAGTTAGTTAGTTTAGGGAAAGAAAATTTGTTAATTTCGAGTGAATGTAACATTGGGGAGCTATGATATCGGAAATTCTTCGATAGGAAGAAAGGACTACGATGCAGCGAAGAATGACTATAGCAAACTTATAGCATCGGACGACGAGTGTTGCTTGGTCAGCAGATGGACCGTACTGACCGACGCGCTTTCAAGGGGACAATAAAGTTTCGTAGACATTGTATCCCACTCGAGGCTATTGTCGGCGATATATGACTCCGGGTCGTGGCACGATCCAATAATTGTGATTTCACCCACAAGCCATTTCGACGAATCACCAATTTATCCGAAGAATCGTGATCGACATGTGCGAGCTTTCGCCCTTTTACTCGAACGATTCGCTCGAGCCAGCCAGCGAACTTTGAATTTTCTCGATTCTACGAGTTGTCCAGATAATGACTGTGACTGTGCTCCGAGCCAAATGATTTTGACACGGTCTGTTCACCGGATCGATGAATTCCATTCAACCTTATGTCTATGACAATTTTCATTAAAAGAAAATATCTCATAAACGAAGAGAATTTTTAATAGGAATCTATTATTGACAAAGATAGAAAAATAGTTTATAAATTATATTTGATTTGTAGCAAAAAAATATGTCAAATTTTCTCATTTAATTGTGACAAAAAATACGACATTTATTTTTCCACCAACCCAATATTATTTCTAATTATCCAATTGTATGTGTAAACATATATGTATTGCTTTTGGTCATTAGGAGACTTTATCCCATGATCAGTAAATAAATTACATTAAATATCTACAAAGATAAAAAAGAAAAAAAGAATACAATCCTTGATCGTGAAAGATAAAATTACAATAACTATCAAAGTATAATAAATCACTCTTAACATGTATACGATAATCGTATTACAGATAATACACCATCCTCTCCTGAAGGAAGTTTTTATCGATCAGCATCGAGAAAACTCGATCCCACCTTCGAAAGAGGGGGAGAACGGTAAAGAAGAACAAACAGACAGCTTGAAGAAATCTCAAACGCACTAACGTCTCTCGTCCCTTTTCCCCTTCGTAACCCTGAACAACGTCACGATCTTTGATCCTGAACGAGTAAGTAACATACCCGATGCAACGAGAATCGGTATCTCGTGACGAGGGATAATGCTGATAGTGGACAGGTACTGAGACGAATACCTACGTCCTAATGAAAGCAAGGTAGACAGAATGAGTAGATACACCGGCACCTACTATTCCAAACAGACAGAGACAGAGACAGAGAGAAAGTAAGTGTATACGTTCTTTGTTCATACGTAAAACACACATACTCACATATACACTTCCGATCAAAAGTTTGGAATTCCGAAGAAAAAAACAAACAAGACACATGTAAGAAGAGGAAAATAAATTTTACAAACTTGACATATAAATATAAACTATTAGGTTGTCAAATATGAAATGGAGCAAATTTCAATTCAAATTGTGCATTTTCTTTTGCTCCATTTCATAATTGACAACTTAATATATCAAAATCATTATACGCGAATGTAAACTAGATTAAACTAGATTAACATTAGGATAAATGTAAAAATAATAGATCAGTGTATTCGATTTAGACCGAAATCAGGGCGACTAACTCGAAACTTTTAGCCGGTAGTGTATAACAACCTCCCATCCCACCCACCCACCTCCTCTTCCTCTTCCTCTTTCTCGTTTCCTTTTGACCATGCCGTCGCATCCATTCGGGTCGACGATAGTAACGCAGAAGCGAAGAGAAACGATACCAGGCCGATTTCGATAGCATTGATGGTGGTGATCTTGCTAGTGGTGATGGTTGTTGGATGGTGGTAGTAATAGTAGTTGGGTGGAACGACTCGGTGATCCGATAAACGGATAGATATCCATCCGTCCATCCGTCCGTCCATCCATCCGTCCGTTCGTCTGACCGACCGTCCGTTCAGGCAAACGGTTCGAAGTATATAAGACTATAATTAACGCTGACCTACTCGGCGACCCGCCGGGCAATTTGAGTTCGCGAAACAAAACGATACGCGGTGAAGAACACGGACGATCATAATAATCGCGGTAAATCTTTCTGCTTGTCAATCAGCCAACCGACGGACGATTCCTGCCTGCCTGCCTGCTTGCTTGCCTGCTTGCTTGCTTACCTGCTTGCCTACGGGGCCCCTCTTCTTCTTCTTCTTCTTCTTCGTCTTCTTCTTCTTCTTCTTCTTAGGAGGGAGCTCTCCTAGCAAGAAGAGGCTTTGCGTGCAACGAAACACACGCCAACTCCGATGCTTAACCATTAAGCCTCCTCGGTTCTCTGTGCACGCGCTGATTTCCTTCTCTTATTCCATTGCCCCAACAACGATTCCCTTTTTCTTTATCTTTATCTTTCTCTTTCTCTTTCTTTACATCGTACGTTTCTAGACGTACCATAGGAACGCTACACATCTCGTGCATCTCGGTACTTACGACGAGAGATCGAAGGATACACCACTACAACCAACATATATACACTTATATATACACTGTATTTTATACAACACACATATAGGAAAAACATATACATTTACTAATACTTTTACTGTAGTAGGAGGTTGGTTGGTTGGTTGGTTGGTTGGTTGGTTGGTCGTTCGCGAACCGATCGCTCTCTTGCGCTTGCCCTCTCGATGATTGTAATTACTTGGACTTGGACGAGTTCGAACGCCGGCGAGAGAAAGAGAAAAAAAAGAATAAAAATAAAAATAAAAAAAAAAAAAGAAAATGAAGAAGAAGGTGGATGAGGTGGAGAAGTAGGAGGAGTTATCTCTCTTGCTGCAAACGATCGCGCTATGCTTTGCTTTTCATTCGAATGAAAAGTTTTCGATAAAGTTCTTTACTGCTATAGGTAGTAGTATTCGTTCTCTCGTGTGCTAATACCAAGTATTGGAAATGTTCCCTACGCGCGTATCCTCGAATTTATTTGTTTAATTAACTAATTACCTACCCATTTCCCCGTTTTTCCCATCCTTCCTTCCTTCCTTCCTTCCTTCCTTCCTTTCTTTCTTTCTCTCATCGATCGAATCTAATGTAAAAGAAAAATAAAAAAACACCTGGAAGGGGGGAATCTTCTTCCTCAACGCTACCACCCACCATCTCTGCCCACGTTAATTTCCAATTTAAGCTTCCTGAAGGATTCTTAAGGAAGATGAGTTTACTCAGATAAGAGTCACGAATTGCAGTTTATTTTGTTTTTCTCCATTCCGTGAATGAAAATGTCCGTCTCGAAAGATACACATATCCGGCTCGATTATTTCAATGAACCTGAGGTGATCCAACACTCGGATCGTAACAAACCAACCGTGTAACCGGAAGGACGAATCTAATCTTTTGTAAGATTAGATAATATCAACCGCGTTACGTGGTAATTTGCCAAAATCCAACTAACTTTCACGCGAATTTCCTGCCATAGACATAATAGTTTTTTCTTCTCTCTCTCTCTCTCTCTCTCTCTCTCTCTCTCTCTCTCTTTGTCTTTCCTAACCATACAAAATGTTCAAACCATACCGATTCCCTAAGAGAAAGACGAATTTCCTTGTTAAGAATCGAAGAACCACTAAAGCATCGCGTGCTTACCAGATTCAGATAACCAAGTACTGTGCCAACTCTTGACATCGTGGGAATAAAGTAATGTTAAGTCCAGCATAACGGGAGATCTGATCTGTCGATTATCGCAAGCTGGTAATAAATGCCTAAATCATTCAAAATTTATCCGAAATACACCGGATTACAATAATTTTCGATTAATCTTGATAACCATTGAACTAATTCATTGCAACGTTTATTTCAAATGGTTTATCGTTTCTATCTAAGATAACCAATACAACATATTAGGTTGGTGTATAGAAAATATCAGATTTTGTTTACAGGCGAACCTTTGTCTCCCTGTTTTCGTTAAACTTTTATTTTTGGCATAACCTTGTTTGCAGTAATATTATCCATTGCCAAAGTTACATTTCAACAAAGGAGATTTTTTCCGAAGCGTTCCCTTTTGTTAGTTGTTTCGAATTTTGATGCCGATATGAATTCAACCGATATTCGTGTAATTATTTCCTACGAGTATAAACTTAATAATAATGCTGCTGCAAAAACTACAAGCAACATAAACCAAGCATTTCGGGAGAATACTGTTAACGTTCGAAAAGTACGACATTGGTTTAAGAAAATTTCGATCCAGTGATTTTTCCCTACAAAATAATCCACGTGGAAGACTCAAAACACGTCTGTGAAAAATGACGATCCGAAGGGACATTGGTAGAAACGAATCCAACTGTATCCACGAAGAAACTTACTCCCAGAATAAAAATTGACCGTACAACAATATTGCAACATCTTCTCATTCAAAAATCCGACATTTCATACACACCAATGTAATATTACACTTGAATTAAACATTTCTTCACATTTGTCCTTTATCTACGTTTCGTATCGCGTATACGAGAAGAAACGAAAACTCTAATATTGTTTTTATTTTTTTATTATTTTTCTTATATATTCCATAGAAAAAAAGAAAAAGAAAAACATGCGACAGAACTCAGAGGACAAATATATACAAGCATATAAATATTCGTGTATAAATAAAAGAAATCTTTGGAAAAGATAAAGGTCTTCGTGTTAACGACATTGCCCATTCGAACGTTAAGGGCTTCCCAAGTCGGCAGATACGTATGGTAATGCAACGTGACGCTCGTTATAATAATCTAAAAGTCGTGTGCACGTGCGTCTCTTAACACGACTACGCAGGTGTCGGTGCCTACGTTGGTGGTGACGCTGCCAGCAGTATCTCGAGTACGGGATCACGACCAATGGGGAGTGTGAGGGTTCTACGTAAGCCGGTTATCTAAATACCGTAAATAACAACATACCCCTACCCTTCCTCCCTCTCTTACCCAACAACCCCCCTTTCCTCTCACGAAGCTCCGACCACCCCTCTACGCGTTCCCCCTTCCTGTCTTCCCTTTTGCTTTCTCATCTACAAAACCCCCTTTTAAACTTTTAACTAAATCTCTTCGTAAATTTTAAATATATATATATATGGTTTATAATATATAAAATATTTATAGATCAAATTACTTTTGAAACACGTAGTGAATATTATTAAATATTATTTGCATCATCTACATACGTGTAATGTAACAAAGCTTACAAGGTTTGATTTTTAATATAT
The DNA here is from genome assembly GCA_023678845.1 of Mischocyttarus mexicanus. NCBI lineage: Eukaryota > Metazoa > Arthropoda > Insecta > Hymenoptera > Vespidae > Mischocyttarus > Mischocyttarus mexicanus. Next base: position 289,267 of record JACGTP010000053.1, on the reverse strand, counting down.
TATTTATTTTGTTATTATAAAATAATTAATATTACGATAATATAGAATATAATGGTCTAAATTAACAATATAAAGTGTAAAAATAAGTATGACACATTAGTAATGTTCTCGACTGAAGAATGAGTCGATGTTCCTGTCAAGGGCCACCAGCAAGGCTAACAGATAAATGAATTCGTAGTGACGTTGAAGTATTTCTCGCTCGAGTTATCGTGAAAAGAGTGGAAGGTAAAGATGGTCAACCCCTTTTTCCGGGACTCGATCGACGGATAAAAACTTTATCGTCATCTCGTAAATAATCTTTAATCTCCTCGACTGTAATACAACTTCCTCCCTTCCCGAACCACTTTCTCTCTCTCTCTCTCTCTCTCTCTCCCTCTCTCTTTACTCACCCCTTACCACCATTTTACTAGATCTTGACGGGACGGTTCGTGGACCCCTAAAAACTACGCTTATTTCATTCTTTCTCGTTTAGAAGCGATGCTATCTTCGGATTATTTTCTGGATAAATGGATACATTTACTAAGCATATCGCACTACCCTCTTACCCATATGAAATCTCTTATTTCCAACCCTTGTTCTCTTAAGTATAATACGGCTTAGCAGTTTCCAAGTGTGTTTCGCACGTTGCAAACATTCATTTTAATACCTTCTGCAGGATTCGAACTAAAACAAATATAAAACCAATGATCACGTTCGAGATTTAAATCACTTTCATATAAATTTTAGAATTTACTTCTCTCTTGTGTAATATTACATTATATTATATTGAATAAGTATAATAAAAGTTACTTAGTATTGATTAAGGAAAAATGAAATTTAACAAAACCAATGAGATTAATGGAAATTATTTGAATTATGTTTGGATACAAAATATGAACATGAACTTGTTTTATTTTGACATTTAAAATACAAAGAAATGTTTGACCTTATTCAATATTACATCTTTATTAAAATTATACGTTCTATTATTATCTAATATTTGAGATGTATATATTGTATATACAAGTATAGTTGAACCCGTGTGAATCTCGTCTTTCCTTTATCGATAGACAACCTTTCTTATAATCGTTCATCGGAAAGTTTCTCTCGATGGTGGAATAGCTCTCAAGATTCGCTCGATCGCACGATAAAGGAAGAATAATTACATGATTGCAGGAAACGAATCGTTAACAATCCAGTCGGTAAGTAAGATTTCTTTGATTCGATCCAAAGGAAAGAGATAGTTAATGAAAAAGGAACAACAAAATCATCATTGATTATCGATTTCCTGTTATATGGAAATAAGAATTAAAATAAAACATTATTAATCATAATATATAATTTTAAAAAATATATATATATATTATTTATAAGATAATTTACAATATAATTTAAAATTATAATATAATAATAATAAATATATATTATTATTTTATTAAATTATATTATTTATTATAATAAGTAATATAATTTAACATTACAATATGTAATAATATATTTAATATTAAAATATAATAATATAATTTATAATTGTAATATATTATTTATAATTTATAATAATTTGTAATTTAATTTATAATTATAATATAATAATAATAAATATATATTATTTAACATTACAATATGTAATAATATATTTAATATTATAATATAATAATGTAATTTATAATTGTAATATAATATTAATAATTTATAATAATTTGTAATTTAATTTATAATTATAATATAATAATAATAAATATATTATTATTATTTTATTAAATTATATTATTTATTATAATAAGTAATATAATTATAAGTAATAATAAATTAATAATACAGTAATAATAAAGTATAATAATACTTATAAAGTATAATTAATATTTATCACTTATTTATTAGTATGTAAAGTAATAATAAATAATATTATAATAAGTAGTATAATAAGTAGTATTTAATATTATAATATAATAGTATAATTTATAATTATAATATATAATATATAATTTATAATAAAACATAATAAATAATATAATTTAAAAGAAATCTTAATTTAAAGAAAACTTTCATTGAAATTATTTTCTTTATCGTTTAGAACCCACCTATCGAATTAAAACCCATTAGATATTTGGAATAATTTCGCTATAAACGGACGATAAAAATCGTCATTTCGTATTCGTGTCTTTTCGCGTATCGAAAAATAAAAAAAAAGAGAAAAAGAATAGGGGAAAGGAAGAAGATACGCTTTCCGAGGGTAATAATGGAAGGGAGCTTATAACCCTCCAACTTCTTGCATTCCAACACGATCTACAATGACATGAAAGAAAAAAAAGAAGAAGAAGAAGAAGAAGAAGGAAGAGGAGGGGTGATGAGGGAGGTAGTAAAGGTTTTGATAGGGGGGAAAAAGGAATGGTCGATCGAAAATGTTTCGCGATATTAGGCTTGTGCTATACGATAAATGCGATAAATCTGGTGAGAAATAGTTAGACGAATGTCAAGTTTGATGTATGAGCTAAAAGGGAAGCTCACCTATCATTCTTGAAACGTCACTGACGTATACCTAAACGCACACCACCCATACTTTATCCATAAACGTTGACATTCTTACTCGAACGAATAAGAAAAAAAAAAAACCAAAAGAATGTAGGTTGCCTTGACGTGGGATAAAAGTGAAACTCGTGCGATAGGTTCGATGCACTTTTTTCGTGTCATTTCATAGAAAATTGTATCGTTAATTGTATCGTTAACGTCGTTTAAGAAAAAATTCATTTCAAAGAAGAAGAATAAAACGAGATAAGTGTGTCAATCTTGAAATTGGGATAAATTTTGAAAGAAAATTTAACGCATTATCCAATGAAAAATGGTTTGAGATATGTTGGTTTGTAGATGTTAGAGTTTGATAGTTGTTAATAGTGATTGGACAGTCGATTGAGTTACAAAATAAAATATTTACTCAATTATATGTTAATGAAATACTATTAAAATAAAATAAAATAAAGATTAAATATTACATTGCTTAATGAGGTTTTTCTTTCTAAATAAATAAATAAACAGCATATTTTTCTCTCTCTCTCGATCAAACTTAATAATACTACAATTAATAATAATACTACAATTGTATATTTGTATTTTATATATAATACTACAATTAATAATAACACTACTTTTATATTATTATTTTAAATAATACTAAATTTATATATAATATTACTTAATAAGTATTAAAGTATATAAGTATATAAGTATATAAGTATATAAGTATATAATTAGTATTACTTTTATATTGTTATTTTAAATAATACTAATTTTATATATAATACTATTTAATAATAATACTACAATTGTATATTTGTATTTTATATATAATACTACATAATATTAATACTATTTAATAATAATACTAAAATTGTATATTTGTATTTTATATATAATACTACATAATATTAATACTATTTAATAATAATACTAAAATTGTATATTTGTATTTTATATATAATACTACTTAATATTAATACTATATACTTTTACATTATTATTTTAAATAATACTTATTTCATATACAATACTACTTAATAATAACACAACTATAATATATTTGTATATTCTCACTGTAAAATATTAATTTCCCTATTTCCTTCTTAAAAATAAAACAGAACAACTTTTATCATTCAAAAATGTCTAATAAACAGAAAGGGAGAGGAAAAGAAAAATAAATGTGTTACACATAATAGAATATTAATAAATACAAGATTGTTTGATTATTCACAAAGGAACATTTAGGTGGGAAAGAATATAGAGAAAACAAAAAAGGGAAAAAAAGTAAAAAAAAGGGTGAGGAAAGGAAGAAGAAGAGGAAGATTCGTTGCACGTTTTTCCTTTAGATCCAGGAGAGTACGTTCAAGGATATCTATTTGTATCGCTTGCTACGTAGCAAAAGGGCCAATAGAAATTACAACGGACCACTTCCCAGAACCCAACAGCTAGCTACCTACCAACATAGCTACATAGCTACATAGCTACATAGCTAGCTAGGTAGCTAGCACTGGCTCATGATTTGCATATTCGTTTGAAACAATATCCTCGAGCGAAACGCGGTAGGTCGTTTTAACGCGTTGGCAAGCGCCAACACGGTACACGGCCCACCAGAAAACTCTCGAGGGTGGAAGGTGTAAGCGTGGCTGAACTCGGGGGGATGAAAACGTGGAACGTAAAAAGAGAAAGAGAGAGAGAGAGAGAGAGAGAGAAAAAAGGTGTTGGGCTGTTTCAATTAAAATAAGCATACGCCGATGGCTCTCCAATAGCGTGCCACCATTTCCAACAATCGACACCCTCTTCCTTACACGTTCGAAAGATCCTAGAAAAGGAAAGAAACCTAAAAAAAAAAAGGCTATATTTTGTTCCTTCTCACCCCTTCCTCACCCCCAACCGTCTCATTCTCTCTTTCTCTTTCTCTCTTTCTCTCTTGCCAGTTATATTACCCAGTCGGTACGAAATCTGAATACGAAAGAACCTCCTCGCGAGTGAAAAAACATTAATGCTTTTTCTTCTACTTTCCTTTTGTCTTTCTTTTCTCTTTTTCTTCCTCTCCTCTCCTCTCGCCATCCCCCCCTCACCCTCACCCCCCACCCTGACCCATCTCTTAGCTTATTTTATTTTTTTTTCCTTTCCCATTATTTTTATTCGCTATCCTTTCGATTTTGTACCTTCTCCTTGTTATTTTTTTAATTTCCTTTCTTTTGTGTTTTATTCTATCATCTTTCTTTTTTTCTCTCTTGTTATACACTTAACTCACTCGTGCTCGTCTAATTGGAAACACTTTCTCGTCAATCTCGATACGTTCTTCTCGTCTATACCCCTTTTCTTGTTCTTTTTCTTTATCTTACAATTCCTTCTTTCATTCCCATAGATTTATTACGACTTAGATAGAGAAGAGACAATTCGCGTTTATAAATGAGCGTATCGTAAAGCATAAAGGACGATTCCTTTTGGTAAATTCGCAATTACGTGCACAGTGGCCCCCTGTTGGAGGTATAATAAAAACAACAACGATCGTACGGGAAAGTATGGGTCGTGGATCCGTGCAAGAACTGGAGGATGCAGTTACCTACGGAAAGGATATACACGCGGAGACATATACATAGCTACGTATAAAATATATACACATATACATACACGTATACACATATATAAGTCTTACAGAGAAGTGGCAAAGAGGGTTGGAAGGTGGTGGAAACGGAGGCAACCAGCTAATATTTTCCGACGCCCTCCACCGCCCAGTCACCCCTTCTTTCTCTTTCTCTCTCTCTCTTTCCCCTTCTCTCCCCTTCTCTCACCAAACACCCCACTCTCTCTACCTCAGGAAGGATCCAACGCTTTTCCAACAACTCCCGATGCTCACCTCGCCCGTCTCGCGGCAGCCACCCCCTCTCGCCCAAGCACGTGTATATATAAGATCCTTTAAATGGGAAATCGAAACGTTTCGGAGATAACTCTGCTCGGGTGAGAATGTATTCAAAATGGCTGCCAGCAAGAGCAAAGCGGCTGTACGGGAGCGTTATGGATAGGAAGGAGAGATGGCGGATAGGCATCCCTCCCCTCACCCACCCTTCCCCTCTCTCCTCTTCTCTTCTTTCCCCTTTCTTCCCTCTCTCACTCTCTCTCTCTCTCTCTCTTTCTCTCTATCTTTATCTTTACCCTCCTTCCATTCTCCTCCCTATGATGATACGAAACATATTCCACCCTTAAGAAGAAACCGGAGACCGGTTCCCCCTACAGCACCTATAAAATAAAATTCATCGTCTTCTCTCGTCCCTGAGCGACAGCGAAGGGAGAGGGTAAAGATGGCGCGGGAAAGTGGGTACATATTACGCCACTAGAATGAATTCTTCTTTCTTTCTTTCTTACTTACTTACTTACTTTTCTTTTTCACTTTTTTCTTTCCTCTTTTTTTTTATTTCATTTCTTTCTTTCTTACTCAATTCGCTATCCTTCCTTTACGATGTCTTCCCACGTCCTGGATAACGACAAGGGAAGAAAACGCAATAAGTGTGTCTCATCTCGTCTTTGGTGTTCGATTCTATCGATCGTTCCAACGAGAAGAACGGCAATGAATTTCGAGCAATTAGCTGCAATGGCACTTCATCTCTTTCTCTCTCTCTCTCTCACACACACACACACACACACACGAATACACATACTCAAACACACAGATACAGTTTCTTTATATATCTCTCTTTCTCTTGGGTTGATATTCGAGTAAGAAAAGTAGTGCAAAGTTTTCACACATCCAACGCGCAAAAGATACTTTAGGAAAATTTGATTTTACCAAAAGCGAGGAAGAATGGAAGGAAGAAAGGAATGAAGGAAGGAACGAAGGAAGGAAGGAAGGAGTGTGGAGAAATTGATGTCTTTTCAGGGAAACTCCTATGTACTAGGATCCCGTCCTCTCCCCCGTTTATTCCGAAAGCCGGCTAACTAAGTGAGAGAGTGACCCGTACTTTGTTCTCTCACGGCTCACAGGCAAGAATATATTGATAGTCGGCTCAAAACTCCATTAGGGCCGACCCGGTATTCTCTCGTAAATACGAAAATGCTATCCCATTATTTACTGGTTAATTGGATTAATGAGACTCGTTATTCCGTAGAGGACTGCGAGTCGCGACCCACTCTCTCTTTCTCTTCCCCTCTCTCTCTGTCTCTCTCTCTGTCTCTCTTTGTTAGGTTCTGCCAAGAGAGAAAGAGAAAGAGAAAGAGATATAGCAGAAAGAGGATAGCAAAGAGGGTGGGTGTCTCGTCGAAGGGTGTACAACAGTAGACTCTCTGAGTAGTGGAAGAGCCAAAGGATAAGACCGCCGTGTGGACAAATACGATCTGGCGTAGCACTACCTATGTACCCACACACACACACACACACACACACACACACACACACACAGATACATACAGACACATATCTACATGTATATATGAATGCTAGCCTTCGGGAAGGTACACGTGTGTTGTTAGATAGCACACGTACGCCTAGAATCCTGAATTTCCTTGTCCTCGAACGAATTTCTATCGTTGACCAAGTCCAACGTTGTAAATATCTAAATCTCATCGTCGTTCTTGACGCTAAAGACACCTTCTTTCCTATTTTCCTTCCCCTGTTTCTTTCCCTTTTATTCCTTTTTTTTGTTTTTTTTTCTCTTTATTTTTATTTTTATTTTTACCTTCCTTTGTTAGATTAACAGAATGACTTTCAGACTCGGAAGTCTGAGATTTTCTCGACGTTTCTCCATTAAATGAAAATAAGTGTACCGAGTATAGTACATTCTCTACGAATTGATTCGAAATTTGAAAGTAAGTAATTGTGTCTTGATATTGTAATGTTTATTTTGAATATTTATCAAGCAAAATATTATTTTGTTGTAATTATTTATTTCTGAAACTGTATCTTTAGCAAATATTTGGATATTCCTTTTAATCAATTTTAGAATTATTTACTAAAAATAATTGATTTATAAATATTTATTGAATTTCTTTGAAATATTTGATTTATTTTTATTATATAACCCTTATCTTTTGAAAGATCGATCCCAGAAGTTTGGCATCAGACGAGTATCAACTCGAACGAATGAACGAACGAATGATTGAGGCGTCAAAAGCTATTCGTCCCACCCATGCTCTGATCCACCACCACCATCACCACTGGCAGTAACACCACCAGTACCCCCTCTCATTCCCTTCCTTCGACATTTTAGCCAAATATCGAAAGCCCCGCTAACGTAAATCGACTCCGTTAGACTATTAATTATTCCGAATGCTGTCGCGAAGTTTGAAACCGTCTCGCGTGGGTATCGATTATTCTCGCGGGTTATTGGAACTATAAATCAAAGATCCGTAGGCAGCATCGTTCAACGTTTCTCTTGGAGAAAGGCTGCTCGTCAAACCGTAGAGCCACGAGAGTGTGACAGAGAAAAAGAGAGAAAAAGAAAGAACAGAAAGGAGTGAGAGAGAGAGAGAAGGTGGGTAGGTGGATGGTGGTGGTGGTGGTGGTGGTAGTAGGGATAGACTTTTGAAACGGCAGCTAGGTTTCATTAATCAGGAACACCGCGAAACTCGAGGGGGAACCTAAATCCGTTGTATTATATTGAATAAAATTAATGAGATACACAGAAATACACTCGACTTGCACAACCCAAAATCGTAATTTCGTCCCTTTCGATCAAGTAACCAAGAGCAAGTAAGTAAGTAAGTAAGTAAGTAAGCAAGCAAGCAAGCAAGCAAGTAAGCAACACTTCAAGGAAAGTCTAAGGTATCGTTAGTAACCCTCAATACGAATCTTGCTTTTGTATCACCCCTTTTCTTATCCTAATCAAGACTCAATTAGAAATCATGAGAAAAAAAATAACTTTACCTAATATTTTCTCCCAAATCATAGTCCTAGTAACCCAAAAACCAAAACAAGAAGTAAAACATACGAGAGAAAAGAAAATGTAATAAAATTTCTAATAAACGTTCTTCCATCTCAGCAAACATGAAAAAGCTACTATGAGTAGCTCCCAAATGCGAAGAATTTGGTAAAAAAGTTTTCGATTTCGCGAATTCTTTGATCGTTACCAAGAGAAGAAAGAAAGAACAAAGAAGAAGAAGAAGAAGAAGAAGAAGGAAGAAAGTAAATGAAAAAAGAAAGACCAGGGTGGTTCTTTTAAAGATATTTTATTTTATCCTCCCCTTGAGTACTCTGTTCGTCTCGGTTAAAAAAGAAAAAAGAAAATATATAAAAGGACTATGTCCTGAGTGGGAAAAGGATGAGGATGAGGAGAAAGAGGAAGGGTGAGCGGATGGACTTACGATGACATAGCATCGGCCGAGACGTGGCTGGAAAGGCGTAAGGATTCGAGGAGGACAAGGACGGTCAGATCGTAGCACCACCCCCCTAGGAGTGTTCGTCATCGCGCGCGTGACCGCTAGCCGCAAGCAGCGCACACACGTTGCTGAGAGGAACGAAATTGTGAGAGAAAGAAAGAGAAAGAGAGAGTGAACGAAGAGAGGGACACGAGGAAAGAGGAAGGGCCAGAAAATGATAGAAAGAGAGAGAGAGAGAGAGAGAGAAAGGGTAGAGGTTTGTAGGTGGGTGGTCTCACCGACGAAAGGGTATGCGAGGGTGGGTGTAAAGATGGCGGCCGGAGTGCGAGGGAGAAAGAGCGAGAGTCCGCGCGTCGGTTATGATAAGGCGATGCTTTAATGACAGCGCGTTTCTATGGTAACGGGCGTGTAGGGGCTGGCCGCCGCGACGCCCGGCGTCGGTCAGCTAAAGCGGGCTGGTGGAGAGTAGAGAGAGGGTAGAAGAGAGAGAGAGAGAGAGAGAGAGAGAGTCAGCGAGGGAGTGAGAAACGGGAGAGAGATAGAGTGCATTGAGCGGCCAGCCGCCATACTAGTGGACACACAGCCTCGATTCTCAGGGATGAATTTCTCTGTGCGCGTGTGCTCGTGCGATTCTCGCCCTCCTCCTCCTCTTCCTCTTCTCCTCCCTCTTCTCATTCTCCTTCTCTTCCTGCTTGGTCCCCTCGCGACCCTTCTCCCTTATACACAGACACGTGCAATCCAAGAGGGACGCGCACACGAGTCCCTCTCTCTTTCTCTCTCTCACGGTTTAACTTTCTATCCTCTTTCTTCCTAGTACCTTCAACCCTCTTCTCTCTTACTCCACTATCCGCACCTCCTTCACCTCCGCCTTTGTCCTTTCCTAGCCACGTCGAGACAATATATGTATATATATTGTATTAAAGGGAGAGAGGGAGAGGTCTGCAACAATGCCACGTTATCAACCATTCGAGATACGAGGTGCCAACCTTGAGTTTCCCTATAAGTGCCAACTTTCGACTAACGCGAATGACCCAAGAATTTGATCTTATGTTTCAACATCTAAATTGTTTTCTTTTTTCTTTTCCCTTTTTATTGGTAGTAATATTCTTTAAGTAATGATTCATATCATTTGATAGTAGAATTTCCTAAGACAAAAGGACAAAGTTTATTCGATGATTTATGAAGAGTGAAGAGTTATTCGAGTAATGGGGAAATTAATAGGCGGACGATGAAATTGTTGAGAAAGTTTCGCGACATTCAGATCCATCCCCAAGTAATGCGGTATCTTGATTTCAATTTGACTTGGGCCTAAGCCGACTCTGGTAAGGTGCGCATAAGGATTTCCCAAGTTATTAAGCGAGCTCAGAAGTTTCCCCATAAGCTTTCGAATACCCACAATTAAATGAACCGTACGACCCCGGTCTGCGTGAGAGAGAATCTACGGTATCCTCACCTGCAGGAATTGCTCGGGACACGTTAGCCTTTCAGCGGGAACATTTTAGAGAACATCAAAGAATCTTTAATCGGTCTGCTTGCGCACCCTCCTGCGCCATCTCTGGGTGAATGCTCGTGATAATCTGCTTTTCCTTCCTTCCATCTATCCATCTAACTTTCCTTTCTCCTCTTATTCTCTCTCCTTCGGGCTAAAAGGAAAATCACGACCGTGAAAATGTCCCTACACCGTTTAAGACGAAAAATTTCATCAGCAATAACCGAAATCAATCGACTCCGTTCGTTGTTACTTCGAAACGATACGATAAAAAAATAAAAAAAAGAGTACGACCCCACCGTAGGGTCGAAAACTTACATACTCGAAAATCAAAGAAACTTCTCCCACAATTTGGTAATCGAATCTCCTCCAGCAATGTCGGAGACATGGATGAAACGGGGGAAGGAAGACACGAACGAACGAGAGAGGCCCCACGCTCACGTAGGAACGATACGAGAATTTCGTGGAGGGTAGGTAGGTAGGTAGGTAGGTGGGTAGGTAGGTAGGTAGGTAGGTATCCGCTGTGCCGATTCCTGCAGACAAACCGAGCATCGAGTATCCAGGAACACACAGGGGATGTTTAGGGGAACGTAAACATACCGTGTCTCTGCATTATGGATGCAACGGAGTGGACCACCTCTCCTCCACCTCCTCCTCCTCCTCCTCTTCCTCCCGCTCGCTAGGCCCACAACCAAGTCCACCCACCCAGTGGGATCTCTCTCCCGAATCCCACTTCGAGCCCTCCTCGCTTATTCCACCCCTACCCCTCCAGGCCATCCCGTCGTATGCACCATACGAGATGGCTGGCTTGGTTGGCTGAGCTTCACTCCCTCTCGCATTTATTTATAATCAAATTCCGTGTATACCGGCAACCGGTGGCGGACTGAATTTCTATCCGAATGTGTACACACGCTCGCACATAAAGAGCAAAAGAGAAAGATAGAGAGAAAGAGAGAGAGAGAGATACACGTATATACGCGTCAACACACATAGATGAGGAGAAGCGCGGGCGCAGAGGCGCCGACCAACACATACAACAGACACACAACCAGGGAGGATGAATTCTACGCCACCCTTCTCTCGGCCGCGACAGGGGCTATGGTTACGAAGAGAGAGAGAGAGAGAGAGAGAGAGAGAGAGAAAGAGAGAGAAAACCGGAAAGAGGTGCTGCGCGGATTCGCTCGGCGGTCAATTTAAAAATCAATATTGACCGAGGAGCAGCCAATCCTTTATTTATCGACGCGGATTGTTGGCTGCACGGGAGAGACGCAGCAAGGAGATTGTCCTCCCCCAACCCTCCTTCTCCTCCTCCTTTTCCTCTTCCTCTTCCTCCACCTTCAACTCATCCTCCATCCCCCGTCCCCTCATCTCTCTCAACCCTCTCTCACTCTTTCTTTCTTTTTTTCCTTCTTTCTTTCTTTCTTTCTTCCTTCTTTTCCTTTCTTTCCATCCCTTTCTCTACTTTTCCCATCCTCTACCTTCCCACTACCATGTTGTTCCAAACGCGCCCTGAATAATGCGGTCATCCTCGTTACAATTCCTCTCTGGTCTTTTCTACCGTCGCCTATCTTCCCTTCCATCCACTACATACTATAGTACCTTTCATAGATATAGTTTAGTATGAAACTACGAAGATCCTTCGTTAATAAGGTCGAACAAAAACAGGGGACCATTGGTTCTCAAATTATGCTATGGTTTCTTATTTCTTTGTAAATAAAATCCTCTCCGAAGAAGGGTTGTACAAGTGTTTTATATTGCAACCCTTTTTCGTAAAGGGAAAAACACATATGCTTAAAGATCTTTTGTTAATAATATTGAACAATTATAAGATAAAATGTTAAAGAATTCCTGTTAGTTAGAAATCTCTAACTCGTTTGAATACTTCGAAATGTATATGAAATTGTCGTTGAACGTTTTACTCAGGAAATAAAAGAAAAGTAAGCGGTTCTTTCTGGAAAAGGTGATCATCCTGACTAGACTTAAAGGGAGAAGAATTCGATAACCAGCAGCAGCAGCAGCAGAGCGGTGCGATACCAAAGAGGAAATGTGGGTGGGATGTGTGCTAGGGGTCTCGTTGGGTCCATTTTTTGGATTGATTGTCCATAATAGCGGGTGTTTGGGGTTGTGGCCTGATCAAAGCTTGAACCAAGGCGGAGCCAGGAAGATAGAGGAGACTCAGCATCGAGGGTCGAACCCTCCGGCATCTTTCTGACGCAGCCCCTCTCTCTCTCTCTCTCTCTCTCTCTCTTTCTCTTTCTCAACCTCAAGCTCGAGATACCCCGGCGGAGACACGATCAAGAAAAATGATATCGCTGCTTCAAAAGGAGATGACTTTTTGCACAATGGCGGACACGTCGTAGTCGTCGTAGTCGTCGTAGTTGTCGTAGTAGTCGTCGTCATTCCTTTCCTCCTTCCTTCCTTCCTTCCTACGCCTCTTCCAAGACTGATTTATTTTCATCCGAAGAATATGGTCGGCACCCTGGCTGAGAACGGAGATCTCAGCTCCGATTTCAACTAAACTACTCTGACTCATGGGTAAAAGCTAAATCGATAAGAAAAATAAGAAACATTTACGATACTCTTAGAAAAAGAAAAACCTTAGCTTATTAATATTTACTCTATCATCCAATATCTAACCCCTTACTTCAAGTTCACACGTTGAGTACGTACTCCTACCAACAACCCTTTCTATCATATCATAATAAATACAAAAAGAAATCTATTTTCTATTTCCACCGTTGTATTTGTAATAATACACATCTCTCGACTATACATTCTTCCCAGCTTTTACATTAGAACAATATGAACAACCTAAACGATATTAAATTTATTAATCCCAATCAAAAATATCTTCAACGGTATATTCGAAACGATACACGTCGGTACTGACGGTACGTGACTGCTGTACTCGTAGGAAAACTGCGTCGAAACTGCGAAATCCCCGATAGCCAATATGTCCATCTTCTAGCGCGAGGGACACGAGGCGGCCGCCGCGCAAACAGATCAATGCTCCGCGTTCCAATATAAACAGTATTATTGAAACAAAGCGGGCGGGACGGAGGTGTAGCTGGGTGAAGGCTAAAAGGGGGTGAGGTTAGAGCGGGGGGGACTTGCTGGGCCGTAGCGTAAGCGTACAGGGTAGAGAGGAAGAGGGAGGGGACCGCGAAGGGACGAGGGAACGAGGGCTGTTGGCTGCTGCTCTGGGCGGGAAAAGGGGGAACGGGTAGAGGGGAACTGGGAGAAGGGGGAGGGGGGTAGACCGACGAAGAGGATGAGGGTTGATGTTTCTACCGTTCCGCTGGGCTGCGGGGAATGAACGAGGGGAGAAGAGTTATGTTGCCGCGATATTGTGCTGCGCGGCACGAGCGAACCCCCTCGAGGAGGGGAGGGGGTGAAGGGAAAGGGAGGAGAGGGTAGCTTCCCGTTCACAGCCTCCCTCGACATCTCCACTCTGTCCTCCTCCTTCTCCTCCAGTTTCTCCTCCTACTCTTCCTCTTCTTCCTCTAACCTTAGCCACCATCTCTCGGCATCTCACTTCCCTTCTTCCTGAATCAACCTTCTGCTCTTTACTGCTTTTCTCCGTTTTCTTGGTTTCTCTTTCTTTATCTATCTATCTCTCTCTCTCTCTTTCTCTTTTAGAAACCCATCGACTCTCGATTCTATATTATATGTCGAGAATCTCGGATTCCTTGAAAGCACCTAGACTCCCTCCTACCTACGCTGATTCCTGACTTATAGCACCGTTTGCTGTTTCTCTCGAATGACTAACGCGCTCTCTACCCAACGGTTCCCTACGATTTTCAATTCTATAGGGAAAGTTCAAGATCGTCTCGTTATCTTTTGATAACTATTTAAATTTAGTATTATACTATTTTGGTAGATTTAAGATTTATATTTTTTATCGTTTTTGGATAATTCGTTTTAATCTTCTTTTTTTATATCAATGAAAAAATGGAAAGAAAAGTTATTGGTATTATGAAGGATAATATAGTATTAAAAAGGAAGAAGTAGGCTAAACCAAACCATGATAGTTGCACGTACGTCCAGAAAGGGTGGTCGCCTAGCTGCTGGACGCAGTCACCTCGGTGTGAAATTAGCGCAGATGTCGCGGTGACGGCTCATGGTAGTACAGCTTCTCTGTTCATTTTCCAGGAGAGTGGATCGGAAAGGGGACCCCATCCTTCTCTTTCTCTCTCTCTCTCTCTCTGTTTCTTTCTCTCTCTCTAGGAACCTGGATTTTCAGTCGGTGGTATTAAACGGTCGTTGACCCAATTAATCCACCTCGACAGGTCCAGAGGAAGAACTGGCCAAGGAAACGTAATCCCAAGGTATTATTATTGTTAATCGATAAGACGTAGTCAGTCTGGTTCCACCAGCCCTCTTGCAAGCAATGTACCGATAAATTTCTTTATCCTTGGATTTATAAAAGCTAACCTAACCTTCTTCTCCTTGTGTCTTAGCGATTGCATTGCGAGAATAAAATAAAAGTAAATAACGGGAAGGAATAAAAGTGTGGGATGAAATAATTACTTGGAATAATCAGTGGTACGTGACCATTATTTTTTATCTTCTTCTTCTTCTTCTTCTTCTTCTTCATTTTCGATCATAGGACGATCAAAGAGCAACGCATCTTACTTTTGATACGAATAAGGAAAAGAAGAAGAGGAATAACAAGGCAGGGGGAGAAGAAAGAGGAAAAGGAGGAGGAGTAGGAACATAATATAGAAGAGAACAAAATAAAATGAAACGAAGTAAAATAAAATAAAATAAAATAAAATAAAAAGAAAGAAGGAGAGGATTTTCTATTAGGACAGGGTAAGCCCGATGCGAAAGGATTAATAGAAGTTATAAAGTAGAGCCGAAAGAGGCGGAGGAACATTACGTGACCTGACTCTGATCGAGTCTTTCTTTAAGTTATATTGCAGGTTGCCGTCGTTTCTCATTCACCCCTACGGCTCATGCGCATCACATCTGACCAATAGAATCGCCTGGTCCATCTCTGCCACTGACCAAACCCCTTGACTCGTACCACTCTTGCCCCCAAGATACATTCCCCGCGAAGAAAAAAGAAACTTTTAGATAGAA
>JACGTP010000053.1:263885-268885 GCA_023678845.1 Mischocyttarus mexicanus | reverse complement strand
TCTTTCTTTATTTCTTTCTTTCTTTCATTGAACTTTTTATGGCGTTAATATAAGAGCTCTTGAATGGTAGAGGAGAGAAAAGTGACTTGGTGGTAAAGCATAAGGTATATATGGGTTTGCGTGACGGCCACCATCGGCCGTCGCTGATTGTTTGAGCTAAGCAGTATGATGAGTACCAACCAACCAACCAACCAACCAACCAACCAACCAACCAACCAACCCCGCCAACGTTACCCGCTTGACGTGACGGCAACCATTACGTTGGAAGCACTTAATTATAATATCGCCCAGAATTAAACTGTACCCGTAGCGAGTACGTGCTTGTACCGCAATTATGGCTAGGTTCTCGTTATTACACGCAAAACCGCTCTGAATTCCTGGCGCTTCTTTACGCGTGACTCTAACACGTGAATCACCGCGAGAACGAGCTTGACGCACGTCCACGATTATAAACGCCACTGTTACTTCTACTAAATCAACTAGATCTTATCGTTTTTATTCTCTTTTTTTATTTTTTTATTTTTACACCCATTTATACTACTTCTATACTAACGTTATTAACATATTACTAGAGAGAAAGAAAGTAGTATTGACATTTGTGTGTGTTTAATTATTATTTTCATTGTAATCGATTATTTATTGTCTTGGTTTCTAATGTCACGATATTCTCGTATTTATTGATAATCAAAAGTAATAGAATCGTAAGTGTGAATATAATTTTTGTTACTGTTAATGTTAGGATGATTCTAAAAGTTTATTGCTTATTTATTGGATGTGAATTATTTTGCATGCACAATATTTTATGTAATTTTGACTATTGATATGCAATTTATATGCAATTACAGTTGATGCTACGAAAAAATGAATCGATACTTAACCAAGGAAGATATTTTTATGTTCCACTGTTAAGTGGAGATACAATAAAAGCATATTCGTCTAAGTCTTTACAATATTTAACTAAATCTTTCTCTCCAATGAAGAACTTGATTATAGTTCGTCATAAATAAAACTGATACGTGAATGATCCTTTATTTGCAAGATGCAATCTGAAGTTTTTCTTTCTCTCTCTCTCTCTCTGAAGTGCCGATAAAAGCAAGCGTTTCGTGAGGATCAGGAATGACGATTTTTCATCTCGTACGAGACTCGAAGTCAACCTTATCTCTTTGGCTTTATTTCAGTGGGAATAGGCGAAATCCCACGTTCTTTATGAGGGCTGTCAGGGATGTCGTGACTCGTGAATGGAGGCCGGATCATCC
The DNA here is from genome assembly GCA_023678845.1 of Mischocyttarus mexicanus. Taxonomy (NCBI): domain Eukaryota; kingdom Metazoa; phylum Arthropoda; class Insecta; order Hymenoptera; family Vespidae; genus Mischocyttarus; species Mischocyttarus mexicanus. The sequence continues at coordinate 267,629 of JACGTP010000053.1, read as the reverse complement.
AGAGATAACAGGGTGACAGTGGGATGAGAAAAAAATTAGCGATGTACGCCTGTAATCCTGTTCAACTGTGAGTTAAACGTATCGAATGGGCCGACGATCCACGTGACGTGAAACGTGTCGAGAATTATGCTACATCCCCGACTGAGTTTCGCCAATAGATCATTAAGTTGTATTACGGGTGTATTATGACAAGACACCCGTTAAAACGGCCCCGGACCCTGCCAGATCTCGATTACAGAGGGGCTTTCTCGTTTTTCCACCCCGTTACGTCACTTCAAAAAAGGTTCATAGTCAGGCCAACTTTTGCAAATAGGATAACTATTCTAATTTTACATATTCCCCTTTTCATATATTTAACAAAATTATTTATATCCAAAATCTAGAAATTATTACGTCGAGTTGTAAGTAACTTTCAGTCTTTCTTGTTTTATCACAAGTATTTATTTTACTTTAATTAGATAACAGAATTAAATGCACTACTATGTTTGGTACTTAAACAATGATTGTAAGTATTTGTGAAAATAACGATAGTTGTCTATCTATCTGTTTGTTAACATTCAAACCAAAGCTAATAAGTCATCCTTGCTTCGTATAATAATAATATTAATAATATTTTTCATTGAAATGCATTTTCTAATAAGTCAATCCATAAGTAACTTCCAATTTTTGTTTTATCAAATATCTATATATTTTACTTTAATTAAATTACAAAATTATATGCACCATTACTATGCTTAGTACTGAAACACTGATTAAAAGTATTCGTTAAAACAAAGATAATTTTCTGTCAATCTGTTAACATTCAAACCAAAACTAATATCCTTTATCCTTTGGTTTTTATAAAAGTAACATTAATAATATTCTATTCGTTAATTGAAGATGCTTTTTCTATTAGGTAATATTTATATTAATTTATGTATTAGCCAATGTAGTTGCATCGGAAGTTACTTATGACTCAACTGAATATATAAGTGTTATGTTAAAATTAGAATATTTTTATTAGCAATATTATATATAAATAAAAATAAACGAAAAAAAGGAATAAAAGTAATAGAGAAAGAGGAATAATGGTGTTCTATTTTCTGTAATCGATGGATTAAACGAGTAGGATTGTAACGTCGTAAAGAGAGAATATTCGTCGAACGATGATCGGCCACGCGTAAGATAAACGCATATTATGTAGATTAGGGGTGTCGAGGATCAGATATCCAGGGCATTTAATAATGCTGTTCCTGTCAAAACACACAGCGGAACCAACTGAGGGTATAATGCAGATAAATTGCTCCACGAGGAAGAACCGAAGGAAGGGGAAAGGAGAAAAGAGAGACAACGGAATAAAGTGAGTAAGTGAATGAGTGAGTGAGTGAGTGAGCGAGCGAACGAGCGAGAGTGTGCCGATGAGCGAGAGAGAAAAAAAAAAGAGGGAGAAGTTTGAACGTCAGAGTTGGGGAGGTTTTAGGGGGTGGTAGCAGTTGGGGCAAGAGGCGTAACTCCCTTGCAACCCTCGTCGTCAACTATTATTTGTTACCATCACCGATCGTATATAGGGGTTGTTTTAATATGAAGCCGGTGCCCAGACCAAAGATTTGCACGTAACTGTGTAAACAGAGCGGGAGATACGTGACCGCATCATAGCCGTAAAACTGAAAGGAAGATAATATCGGTGATGACGTTACTTTACAAATAAATGTATCGTTATATAATAAAAAAAAAATTAATTTTTAACACTAAACCTAACGACATTTCATGTATACCTCTATTCCAACAATGAGTGGTCAAATGAACCCTTAAAAAAAAAAATATGTATCTTAACATAGAATGAAATTTGCTTCATTTCATACTTGACAACCTAATAATAATATGGCCTCTCAATATCAAGTGCAAGAATAGCAAAACAAATACCCTAGGCATGAACTAAATTTATAAGATAATAATTCTATAGTACAGTTTTCATATATTTTTAATCCAAACTATGGATAAGTAAAGAATTTTTCTGTTAATAATAAGGATTTTTGGTCGTTTTGTTAAGACGTGAAAGGATCGATTTAAAACAATTGGTAATAAACGGTGGTGGGATTTAACTGAAGAGATAGTTGACTCGAACGAAGAAGGATCGTCAACGATCCTAGTAGTAGTCCTTGTCCTCGTCGTCGTCGTCATTGTCGTCGTCGTCGTCGTAGTCCTCGTCTCTGGCGCAGTCGTCTCTCCACCCTACAGTGATGTCTAATATAGCAGAAGGCCTAGATGATGAGACTTTGCCCCGCCTCAGTTCAGTTCAGCTCAGGTATTAGATTATGAATATTCATGGCGGTGTGTCTGCGCGGTGCTTCATTACACCCTCCCTTCCATCCTTACTCTCTCTCTGTTTCTCTCTTTCTCACTCTCTCTGAACCTTCGAGCTATCTCACGGCTGAACCTCACCCACCCATCCTTCCTTCCCTCCCTCCCTTCCTCCTACACTCCTTCCTTCCTTCCTTCCTTCCTTCTTCGCTCGGCTCCTCTCATCCGGCTGAACTACGTCAATCAATATGCAACACCGCGCCGAGCTTTGCTTATCTTCCACAGTTTCACCGAATTCTCGCGAATATTCTAAAGCTTCAGTTTCTCAAGTCGTCGACCTTACAAAACGATCCCTCCTGCCTTAAAAGCTCACGAGTTATGGATCCAGTTCGAGTATTTTCAAACTCAAAAAAGAAACATTCAAATTAGTTGAAATTTAGATCCCGAAAGTTGACTAATTAACGAGCCTGCAAGTTTTGGACTCGTTACACTTACCTAGTTCAGATATTTATAAGATAATAATCAATATTTTTAGAAAAATTCGCGGTTTTACTTTTAGATAACATAGTCTTGTAGAAAAGTTCATTTCTAGCATTGAAATACTACTGACATTGAATCAATTAGATATACGTACGATTGTTTTTCACATATTATTGTTAATAATTATTAATAACAATAAGAAAGTTATGATAATGAAATGATTTAACCAAATTTCATTTAGATGGAACCGATTTTTAATTGACCGTTCAATAATCGGAAAAACTAATAAAAAAACCTTATTTTTAGATTCTGCCAGTCAACGTTTACAGTGTTAAATCTATTAATCGGATATCAGTAATTAAGATGTTTTAATATTTGATATAATAAGGATAAATAGTTGAGGAAAATGTATTCTAACGTAGTTGAGCAAAACGAATTGAAACTTTTGGCCCGATAAAATAATTGTTTGTATACTTTTAGATAATAAATAAATACTTACATCTATAAAATAATTATATAGGAAGAAAGAGTAGACACAAAGTCGATATTTCGACAAAACTGCTATATCGTCGTCTATTCGATGGATAGATAAAATCGACTACTCGGTTAAATATGCTTAAACAAGTCCATTAACTGTTGACAGTGACGATCCAAATTTGCTTCACAATAGACCATTTCTTTTCCTACAATATGCAACGCAGAGATTCGCAATCTCTGAATGCGTTTGATGAACTGCAATAATTATAGAAATGCCGGGTACCTTAATTAAGATAAATAAGATAGAAGTGAAGGACGGCTTGTCCAGTGACAGTAAGCCAAAAATACCAATTTACTAGATCCAACCTCTTTACTCGTATTTTTCCTACTCTCTCTCTCTCTCTCTCTCTTTCTAATATACACGTATCTCACATACGACTCTAATAATAAGTTTCAACTTCAAACAGTAGAGAAAAAGTTTCGCATTTAATTACACGAAGAAGAAGA
>JACGTP010000053.1:194759-257397 GCA_023678845.1 Mischocyttarus mexicanus | reverse complement strand
CCTCCCCCGATCACCACTACCATTCTCTCCTTTTAACACATAGAAATGAATTTTCTATACATGGAAACCAAACGACACACGTAGATGCTTTTGCTAGAACGTGTAAAGGAAAGAGATAGAGACTGGATGTGTATGTGTGTGTGTGTCTGTGTGTGTGTGTGTAGATAGGGGGGAATGTGGGTGAGAGAGAGAGAGAGAGAGAGAGAGGGTAAGAGAGTCTCTTCTTCCTTGTCCACTGTAGGGTGGTTTTCAACCCAACGCCCGTCTCTTTCTCACCCGTAGCAACGTTTCCTCCAACGTCCACACGCTCCTGACAAGTGCGAGGCGGCCATCCAATAACCCGCACTGGTCACTACCCACCCCCTTGCACCCTTCCTTCCTCTCTTCCTGTGGTTCTGCGACCGGTCAAGTTATTGAGGACCTGGAGGAATTAGGAAACGCTCCTTTTGTCTCTCCCTCTCTCTCTCTCTCTCTCTGTGTTTCTTCGCACTCTCCATCCTTTCTTCCTTCCTTCCTTTCGTTATGACCATCCACCAAGAAATACCAAGAATTTCTTGTGGTTCCTTCTCGTTTCTACGAAACGACTCCTACGCGTTCTCCTCGTGTGTATATTTCGAAGAGTATTATTTCACTTCAACGTTTTAAAACCTGACTTATTTTCAAATAACTTTTCTTCGAAGAACTCTTTTATTTCTTTTCTTTTTTAACAATTGAAATTGATGCGAGGAGAAAATAAAAAAAAAAGAAAATGGTATAAGAAAAAATATACAAAGTAGGAAGAACCAAAAGTATGACGTAGGGGAGGAGGGGGGAGATAGTAATGTGTAGTGGACGAATACGCGTAGATCCTAGAAGATCGATCGATCGCGATAGATGGTTCTAGAACAGTTTTATTTGTCGTAAATTAGATTAGTTTTCGAAGTTTACGAAGACTGGGATCGGTTGAAAAACGGTACGACAGCTGTAAACTCCCTAGAAGAGAAGAACTGGAGGTGGTAGATTAAAGAAAGAATCGCTGACGCGTTGAATACGTGCTAAGAAACTCTAACGATACCTTTGAGAACAAGAAAAACAATTCATAATCAAGCTTTATCCTTATTAAACTAATCCAAACAACTGGTACAATAATTGTGATTAAAAAGAAAAAAATCAAATAAAGGAAACGCATAAAACCAGAAGAACCCTTTATTCATACTCCTAAAAATAAAAATACATAAACATACGTTACTCTCAGTTAGGTAGTGTAATTGTCATAAGGGTGACCAGCTGGCGAAGACTATCCACTCTACCATCACTACAAAGAAAGAAGAATATTCCTCTATGTAGTAGAAAAGGACAGGGTGAAAATGCGTTGGTAGGATCGAAGTCCGAGGTAAAAGGGATGGAAAGAGATAGTTGGATTCCTCCTCCTGCGAAGAAAATGATGCGTGGGTGACAAATCAGTCGATTGAGCCGCGATACCCTCAGTCGTCGGACCGGGCAACAGAGCCGGTTGTTGTAGCGTTGTAGAGGTGGCGTGTTGGAGAGAGAACAGTGAAAGAGAGGAGAGATGAAGGAAAGAGAACGAGAAAGAAAGAGCACTACAAGAGAGAGAGAGAGAGAGAGAGAGAGAGAGAGGTGGGAGGAAGAGGAGAATGAGGATGAGGATGAGGATGAGGAAGGGTGGTTGGGAGACGAAACGAGGAGGAGGTGCTGGAAGAGGATGAGGAGAAAAGGGAGGACATAGTGGGATGGCTGGATGGGTAGCATCGGATTCTATCTTCACGTATTGATCAACGCCTCGCCACCCTCTCTCTCTCTCTCTCTCTGTCTCTCTGTCTCTCTCTCTTTCTCTCTCTCCAGAGGCGTACGATGGGGGTGAAGCCCCGATCGCCATCCCCGCAGCTGCCGGCCGCAGCTACGGCCACTGGACCGACCGCCGGACTTGCTGCTTGCTTGCGCGTGTGCGTAGCCATATAAATGCGCCTCATCTCGGACATTTCTGTCTCTGTAACTGTCCGCGCACACGTACCTTCTCGCCACTCTCCTCCACCCCTTCATCCTATCTCCTTCACTCTCTCTGTCTCTCTCTGTGTCTTTCTCTTTCTCCTACTGGCAGTGTACTTGCTCACCCGTTAGACCGTGTGTAACTCTATGGCATTCAAGAATGACCCTTGTCTCTCTCTCTCTCTCACACACACTCATTCTCTCACTCGTTCCTCTTTCTCATTTTCTCTTCCTAATTCTAGATTATCAGGAATGGTAAATGTTTCAAAATCGTGAACCGGGCCCGTTCGATCGCTGTTAACAGACCGTGATTACTTCTTTCATTTATATTGGTCTATATTTAAGAATATATTGTATTTGAGATAGTTGTTCCCGTTTGTTACTTGTTGTTGTTGTTGTTGTTGATTTTATTAGGATCTTTATTTCAAACAATTAGTAGAGTTCATTTAACATTCGTTCCCGTCGTTAGATCCAATTTTTGTCAGTCCAATTGTCTTTATCCCGGTTCCCGACGACGCGTAGCTGCGAACACCAGGGATAACAAAGTTTTTTACAGGATATTAGTGTGGAAAAAACAAGTGATTTAACAAAGATAGAGAGAAAGAGAGAAAGAGGGTGGAAGTTGGGAGGAGGAGGTGGGATTAACGCGACAGAAGGGTCGACGAGACTGTTATCCAGAATTTTCCGAGCAGACAGAGGAAAATGGCAGTCCGGTAACGGGGTGCGCCGTGAAAGGAAAGTTAAATCCCTTTACAGTTTATACGACAAGCGTGGCTGTTCCCAACTTAGCTGGTTTAGGGTCATAAACTTTACTCGGGCATGCAGAGGAAAGCGCATTTATAACAAACGTAACGCGTCGTCCGTTTAGCTAAATAATTAAAAGATACGAGCGAGAAGTAGACCCCTACACTATCTTTCTCTCTCCCTCTCTCTCTCTCTCTCTCTCTCTCTCTCTCTCTCTCTCTCTCTTTTCTTCACATATACAAATCTAAATCTCAACCCTTTCGTAGACCTTTTCTCAGTTCGACCAAGTCACGTTGTTTTGTTGCTCTCAAAGAACCATCTCCATTCAATCTATAGAAATAAAAACTCTAACGAGAGAAGGAAAAAAAGGAATAAAAAAAAAAAAGAAAAATCTCTGTTAACAAGCTGGTGTCGAAAAGGGTTCAAATTTCCGCGCCTCTTTCCCAACGTCCGAAAGGACTCACCGCCGAAGGGACAATAAAACAAACAAAAAAGAACAAAAACAACAACAACAACGGACAAAAGAGAGGAATATACCAATATAGAGATAAAAAGAACCAAAAAATCTGAAAAAAAAAAACGAAAGAAAATAAATGAAAGTAAAAAGTAAAACGAGAAAAGAAATAAACAAAAAAAGAAAAAGAAGAGGGGTGAGTTTATCGTACTGTCATAGAATTGGGGAAAAAAGAGAAAAAGGTTGAGTATTTTGGGTGTACAATTTATCTAGGTATATATAAATTGACAGTCCTCTCTTGTACGTGTTGTTTGTACATACATAGTACGTACGTACGTACGTATTCATTCTTTCGGGATAAAATTTCTTTGCTAACGTAGAGAGAGAGAGAGATAGAGAGAGAAAGAGAGATGTTGGTCCATTGAGGAGAAAGCTTGGCTAGGATCGAAGCGGAGACCCGAAAAACGTCGAAAAGCGGTCGGTTTATACAGAGCAGTAGAGCAGACAATGCACACGAGGCGAGCGACCGGTCGCTATCCGCCTATTTGATGTTAGTACAACAGCGGCGCCGTGTTTGCGTTGAGGCCCATATTGATTGCCACCCCTGTCGCCACCCCCTAGCTCTCTCTCTCTGGTGGTACAGCCACACCATATCGTGCGATACCACCCTCTCTCCAGGCATACACCATAGAGAGATAGGCAGATAGATGGATAAAGAGAAGAGAGGAGTGGTGAGGTGAGGAGTGCACCAGTGTGGTGGGAAGAGAAGTGAAGTGAAGAGGAGAGGAGTGGAGAGAAGAGGAGAGGAGAAGAGAGGATTGGAGTAGAGTGGAAGGAGTGAGACAGAGACAGTTAGATCGTACTGTACGCGTACTTCCACGTATACCACCTATATATAGACGAACCTGCCTAGCTGCCTGCCTGGCTGCCTGTTCCATGCACAGTTTGGCCGGCAGGTATACCAGCAACTAGTTACTACTACGTCAGCCAAGCGATATTAACAGCGACAGCATCGTTGTCAGCCACAGCGCCGCCACTCGGGATTAACATAAAGCTAACGTTGGCCCTCCCTCTTACACTGCGACGCCCTAAACCGACTCATCAGCGCTCTGATGACCCTGCGCTTATCATCCTGCTCTCTCTCTCTCTCTCACTATCTCTATTTCTATCTCTATCCCTTTCTCTATCCCCCATCTTTGTCTATCTCTATTTATCCATGTATCTATCTAGCTGCCAATCTATCCACCAACCTTCTCGGTTATTTCCATTTCAAATTTCTCAGATCGACATTTATCAGGTTTTTATTTACCTTGTCTCTATCATAGAATGATGATCGATCGAATGAATTCCATTGATTCGTTTGAAATTAGAACTTTGTATTGAAATAATTGAGTATAGTACATTTTCAACGACCTATTCGAAACATTAGAAAATAAGAGAAAAATTTCTACGCGTTGAACTCTCGTAGTAGAATCGATCGGTTTACATCGAATACAACAAAGGAGGAAAGATAGAAAAAGAAGACTGTCGTTTGGTTTATTCGGAAAGATCAACGTCCCATCTTATATCGTAAATGTCATTCTTTTCTAACTAACGGTAAGAAGGGATGAATAAAAAAAAAAGAAAAAGAGGAAAAGAAGAAGAAAAAAAGAATAAGGAGGAAAAGAAGAAACATTCTTCTCCCTTCTTAAATTTTCTTTTGACGAATTAAGAGAGGATGTTGCGACCACGAGAGAGAGGAGTTCGCTTCGAAAGGATGTTTCCCCTCACCAAGAGTTGGAGAGGACAAAAATTCGGTCCTGCGCTGAGGGAACAATAGCGGGAAATAAATTATGCAAGATTACAAAGAAGACAGACGAAGGTACCGGTGGTAGGAGAACACTTTATATTATCCGGGGCTAGTGGTAGCATAATTACCACCCAGTCCAAACCTCCGTTTCTCCCTTTTTTACCCTCCTCCCTCCTCCCTCTTTCTCTTTCTCTATCTCTCCCTTTTCTCGTAAAAAACAAAAAGCCGAAAGAGAAAAGGAAAGAAAATGATCTTCATGAGATGCAAGTTGGTTCTTCCAGGTTAGCTCATTCCCCGTAGTACCTCGTCATCTTTAGTATGATTTCCCCAACGTAAACATCCTAACTTTGAGTCCAGCACAGGTCCTTGTCCCTCCTTTAGTCGAATTTATCCGATCACCTTGTTTATAATCTTTCCTTCTCTTTCTTTTTAGATTGAAATAACGAAGATGAACGATGTAGACAATCGGTTAGGAACGAGATGATCGATGCCAATGTTACGGGAAATGGTTTGAAACTTGATGGAGCAGTTCGAGAAATGAATTTCAATATTAGGGGTTGGCTTTAAGAGAAAGCAAAAGATAGAGAGAAAGAGAGAGAGAGAGAGAGTGAGAGAAAGAGTGAGTGAAAGAGAGAGAAAGAGAGGAAGTTCACTTTGGTGGAATATGAGGCGGTACGATGAAGACGGCTTTCTTGTGCCAGCAAGAAGGAGAGGGTTGAGGGCTGATGGAAACGCAAGATGTTAATGAGGCTGGAGGGTTAGCATTCCTGGTGGCCTCCAAGACTCCCAAAGATTTCTCTTTTGGTGACGTCAAGATTCTGCTCTTTCACCTAGGTTCGTTCAATCTCGACGAACTCGTTCTCTCTCATCTTTGCTTTTGCCAACCTCTGACCGCGTTATATCCATCGTACATATATTATTACATTGAATACTTTTAAACGTTCTTCCCCCCTCCCCGACCCTTTTTTTCTTTTCTTCATGTTGGATTGAACGTTAAGGTTCTCTCGTATTCAAAATTTATTCTAGCACTTTCTATAATTCCTATATGAGATTGTAATCGAACTGTGTAAACATACAGTCGCCTAATCTTTATTTACATAGGCGCTTGGACGCAGTTGCATTTCTTTCTTTTAGCGTAATTTGCATTTCTTGCATTTCTTTCCTTGCTAGCGTAAAGATGTCTCTGCCTTAGCTCTGATATAATAAAATAATATAAAAAGTGTTTCTTATTTCTATAAACTTGTGAGCTATTATTCCCATTTCCCAACACTTCAACTGGTTAATTTTTCTTCTTATTTTTTTTTTTCTTCGAGGGATATCCAAAGCACAGGCCTCGACCCTCGCTGAAGCTAAATTATTGTTCCGTTTAGGGTGGAGCATAGACTCCGCGAGGGCGTATCATCCGACAGATATGATATCCTACATTTATAGGTTGGTCCAACGGATAGAACTAACCAATAACGATCCACTGAAAACCCCAGTGGAATATCATAACTCAGAATGCGCCTCCCTTCCTGGTTCATAAAAAAAGGGAGAATACTAACTCTAAAAATATCTGAACTCTTTTCTATGAATTGCCTAGTTAATTTAAAATCATTTTTTTGTCCTTCACCTTCGATTCATTTACTTTTTCAAGTTTTCTATAAAAAAAAAAAAGATCAGAGAGAGAGAGGAGAGAGAGAGAGAGAGAGAAAACACGAAAAGTCGGAATTAAACCTGTCAGTTGGAGAGACAAAAAGGGAACAACCGATTTTACCATCGTAAGAAGAAAAAAAGAAAGAAAGAAAGAGAGAGAGAGAGAGAGAGGAAGAGGAAGCAGAGACAGCATGTCTGGATTATAATTTTCCGAGAGTTTAGGAAGATTGCAAACGTCAGGTACAGCGAGCCGCTTAAGACGTTTGAGCAGAGATGAGGGAGCGGTTGCGGTGAAAACGAAGAACACGATGCCGAGGGAGATCAGCGGGTTACATTGAGAAAAAGAGAGAGAAAGAGAGAGAGAGAGAGAATCCCTGTCACAACCACACCAGCCGTTACTTCTGCTCCGGTAAATTCAATGCTCGCGGTAGAATCGGTTGATCCATCCGTTTACCTGACTCCGATCACTTCCTCAACCTTTTTATTCTTTTTTTTTCCCTAAATACCTAACCAAGAATTTTTCTTTTCCTTTTTGATTTTTTCTTTCTACTTTTCTTTTTCTTTTTTTCTATTCAAACGCAGAAACGAAAAAAAAAAAGAATAAATTTCATCCAAACGTTCCGATAACAATTCTGTATCCGTTTCTTATCGAGAAGAAAGAGAGAGAGAGAGAGAAAGAAACAAAGATGAAGATTGTTTATCGGGTGTTACGAAACAAGTTGTGTCGGACGTGAACGTGGGGTAAAAAAATAAATCTTGGAAAACATTGTAAGCAGCAAACACTTGCAAGGGAACTTTGCATAACTCAATCCCTATCTGAAAATACATAGGTAAACCCGCGTACGGTGCTTTCAAATAGCAGAGTACAGTTTACGTCGCGATATCCCCAAAGCTTGCGTTACTACCACTACTACGTTTACAACCAAAACTACCACTCTTTAGGACGAAACGTGAAACGTTGAGAAGGAGAGAAAAGGCTAAATTCCGTGTGATGTAGGCGCGTGATGTAGGAGAGAGAGAGGTGAGAAACGAAGAGAAGTAAAAGAGAAAGAAGAAGAAGAAGAAGAAGAAGAGAATCACGTTGGTTGTGTTCGGGAGAGAGAGGTCTAAGGGATGAGAGGAAGGAGAGCTTGGGAATAAGTGAGGGACGTCGCGAGAGGCATTTCAGGCCACGTTATCTAAACGCGTTGAGTTTTCGTCGGAGGGAAAGGGTGCTTGGTTGCTTGCTTGCTTGCTTGCTTGACGGGAGAGGTTTCCGAGCTAGTAGGAAAGAGAAATAGAAGGAGGAAGAGGAAAAGGAAAAGGAGGATGAGGATGAGAACGAGGAAGGGCGGTCGCGAGCTCCCTGGCATTGCTTAGCCGTTTATTCTTCATAGCAATGCTTTCGAGGGTCCTTGTGGAGGAGGGTGGCTGCGCGAAAAAGGAGAACGGCGGCGGCAGCGGCGGCGGTGGCGGCGACGATGGCAGTGGCTTGGGAGAAAGGAAGAGAAGGAAACTGAAGAAGAAGAGGAGGAGGAGGTGGAAGAGGAAGGGTGGGGAGAGGGTGAGATCAAGATATAACCACGGAGAGAATTACTTGCAGGCTCCAAGCCGCATTATATCCGCGCTGCTTCAATGTGTTGGAAGGTCGGTATGAGAAGACGGGTGGTGGTGGAGGAGGAGGGCAGGTTGCGATAGAAGAGAATGTAAGAGAAAGAGAGAGAGAGAGAGAGAGAATAGTAGAGGGTTGGAGGTGGTGGTGGTGGTGGTGGCGGACCAAGTGGGGGAGGTATAGTCGAGGAGCGGCTCTTTAATGGCCGGATCTCGGAAATTGTGCGCACATATATCTGCTGGCAGATTTATGAAAGTGCTTTTCTTCTGAAGTGGGGAAAGCTGCTGCTACTGCCGCTCGCTCTGCCGCCGTCGCTGCTGTTGCTGCTGCTGCTGCTGCTGCTGCTGCTGCTGCTGCTGCTGTTACTGCCAGTAGCACGGGGGTGGAGATGCCAGCAATGGAGGAGAAGGTGATGCTGCCGCCACCGCTACCACCGCTGCTGCTGCTGCTGCTGCTACTACTTCTGCTTCTGCTTCTGGTGGTGGTACATTGGTGCTGGTGGTAGTAGTATTGCCGATGGTAGAAGAGGCGGCTGGAACGGAGAGGGGAGTAAATATACGTTCCACCTCAGCCTGGATCTCGAAGCTTCGTTTCTCTTCCTCCTCCCAGCCACCAAACCTCACCTCCAGACTCCCTTCCCTTTTCCTCTCTCCCTCTCCTTCTTTCTTTATCGTCCTTCTCCTCCTTTCTCTTCTACTAGTTCTCTCTCTCTCTCTCTCTTTCTCTTTCTCTTTCTGAGCTTTACTATTGCCTGACTCTTTCACCGTCTCCATCTTTACCTTTATCTCCGTCCCCAAGTCTATCTCTCCTTCTTCCTTCTTCCGGCGGAGAACCACCGGCACCCCACCCCCTCGATCTCTCACTCTCTCTCTCTCTCTCTCTCTCTCTCTCTCTCTCTCTTTCTCTGTCTCTCTTTTCGTCCTCCACTATTCCCCAACATCGGTGTAATTTTCCAGTCGAAGATTTATGCGACATTAAGGTGTGTGTTGTGTACCTTACTACCGCGCCGCCTTTCGCCGCGCTGATTTATCGAAATATTTCTCGAACGATGCGCCCGTTCATTCCCGGATAACCGTCCTACCTTTCCTTTCCTTTCCTTTCCTTTCCTTTCCTTTCTGTCGAGTTCGCAAAACCGTCTTCCTCCACCTTCCCCCCTATCCCCGTCCTCTTCTCTCCTACTCTGTTCTTCTCTTCTCTCCCCCTTAGCTTCAACAAACTTATCCCATCTTTATCGCGATCTCTCAATAAAGGGTCTAAACTTTTCAAAGAAATATTCTATTGTTTCTTGTCATAGAAAAACTTTCCTACTAATAAAAACTTTTGCATAAAAATAATTTAGCCTCTTTTCGATAAAATAAAAAAATCATCCTAGAGAGGTTCGATAGGTTTAAAGTGTTTAAAAAAAAATATACAAAAAAAGTCTAAACTCAAAGGGGGAGCAGAAAAGGCGTAAAAGTTTCGACGATATTCGACGTTCTCTCGTGAAGTTCGATATCGGTAAAGGAAAAGCCAAAATGTTCGTGAGTTTCGCGGTATAAATTTCGCGGAATAAACGCGTACGTTGAAATACGAGCCAGGTGGTGGCGAGGAGGATGAAGTGGTGGAGGAGGAGGTGGGGGGACGACGAAGTGGTGGAGGAGAAAGGAGGAAGAGAAGAGGAGGAGGAGGAGGAGGAGGAGGAGGAGGACCGTGCGAGTTCTCTCCCGCTCTCCCTCTCCACCACGTCACTTTCCCTTTTACTCACCCTTTACCTTCCTTTTCAATACCGCCGGCTGGCTGGCTGGCTGGCTGGCTCCCCATTGGCGATTCGAAGAGGATTAAAATCGCACTCTCGAAAGAGGGAAAAACCGATCGCGAGCTAAACCGATCGCGAAGTGGAAATAAAAATGGCAATCGCGGTTTAATTTTCACGCCCGTTCTATCCCTCTTCTCATTCTCTCATTCTCTCACTCTCTCTCTTTCTGTCCATCTCTTTCATGCTTTTTCGTCTAGCAACGTAGTAGTAGAGAAGCCCATGCTATTTCAGGATTTCTTTCTCTCTTTGCGTTTCTTTTTACACTCGAGACAAATCCGAATTTCTACGATGAATACGTTGCTAGTATAAAACGAAAACAACTGTTTTAGTTTCCATTCCAAATATCTCTTTCTATTCTCTCTCTCTCTCTTTCATTCTTCAACTAACTCTCTTTTTCCTCTTTCAGAAGCTTTCGCGAGTTTCTAAACAAATTTTTCAATTTAGAAATAAATAACAACGATTATTACGTGACTTCTCTTTAATAAATGATAATAAACTAAAAGAAATAAATGAAAACCCATTTGCAACTAACTAAAATCGAGCTATCGAGAATATTTAAAGTAACCTCATGTCATTTAGTTTCTATCAACCGTAGAACAAAGGGTGAATCCTTCAGAGATGAATTTTCAGCAGTTGGGGTGAACCGTTTTACAGACGAGCAACTTAACCATGGCATATTATACGAATTAATTACCATCCTACCTCTCCTAACAACTCACCCTCTCTCTTCCCTGTAACGGACATATTATTTATCTTCTCGGATTCTCCCTAACTTTGTCGACCCTTTAAACGACCCAACGTCCTTCTTTCTCCATTCTTTTTCTCGATGCCCACCCAATCCTCGGCTACTACCTCGTCACTTTTATTTCAAACAAAGAGTTCACTCAAACGTGATAAACAAGTACCCATATCCCTGTGATTTTTATTACGCTGAAAATAACTACCGTTGGAAAATATCTCATATGGTTATAATATAATATGATAATTACAATTGTCAATTATTTTTTATAACTATTATATATAAATATTATTTAATAAGATAAACTTAAAGAAGAATATTGAACACGACACTTTTTTGTCTATTCATTTTGCAAATTTAATGTTAGATACCTAAAAAAAGAAAAAGCAGAAAGAGAGAGAGTGTGAAGAGAAGAAAAGTACTTGAAAAAAACGTAGAAAGCAGACCAAAAGTGGTCGGTATATTTCGCGAGGGTAAATATGACTCTCCCGCGTACAACCCTTATCTGTTTCATCGTCTGATCTGGTATCTCGCTCTGGGGAATACTAAGAAAGATAGAAAAAGGATAGATAGACAGAGAAAGAGAGAGAGAGAGAGAGAGAAAAATAAAAAGAAATAATATAAAGAGGAGACGATAGAAAAGAAAGCAGAAAGGATGAGAAACAGAGAAACAGAAAGGAGAAGCTGAAATACATCAGAATCGCATCCCCACCAGAGAAATGTATCACGAGAAGGGGAAGTTCCCCTTCTTGCGTTGGTGAGGAGGAAGAAGGAGATAGAAGAGGAGGAGGAGGAGGTGGTGGTGGTGGTGTAGGAGGTGTAGGAGGTGTAGGAGAAAGAGGAGGAAAGGAGGGTAGGTTGTGGCTGAGTCTGAGAGTGAAAGAGAGAAACTGGGGTGTATTCGTAGCAGCCCCGCCCGTCATATTCAACGATAGCCAATCCCGCGAGCTCTTTTTATTAGATCCATAAATCCATCATATCGAGTTGAGTTTGTGTGCGTGGCAAGTTTTCTCTTGGCATTCATTGGTCGAGCTTATGAGTAGGTTTATCGAGAAAAAGTAAACTATCTCTCTCTCTCTCACACACACACACACTCTTGCTCTCTCTCTCTTTCTCTTTCTTTCCTGTTCTCTTATTCTTTTAAAGAATACACGTATACAATAGAAGAATATTGTAGTATTGTAGTGGTTGGTATTATTCTATATAGGATACCTACCATTCAACTGCTTTACTTTGGTTGGTTCTGGCGCATTGCGGACATTTCTTTACTCCGCCTCGTTATTAATATTGCATTTTTTTTACCGGTCACGAGAAAGAGAGAGAGAGAGAGAGGAAGAAAGAGGGAAAACGCGAGGGAAAAAGAAAGGAGAACCTCTTTTAAAAGCGTGCTCGCGTAGGGTACTCTCGCGGTGGTACTCGCGGAGGAGTGGAGTACCATCGGAGGTGGGCTTCGAGTGAGAAATTTTGCCTTTGGTGGGGATGAAAGGTGCGCGCGCAACAACCACTACCAATACCAATACGTTCATACTACTACCACTGGTAAAGAGAGTGCAGGGGTAAACCCTGCAGACCACTGTCCACTCTCCTCGACCCTCTCATTCTCTTTCTCTCTTTCTCTCTTTCTCTCTTTCTCTCACACACACACACATCTCTCTCTGTCTCTTTTTCTCTTTCTATCGCAACCCCGAAACCTGTCGAAGCGTCTTCCGAACTGGCTACACCGTACACCGTTGAACGAAAGCGACGTTCCCCGTTGGTCCTTGCCTTGAAAAATACCTTCGAATAACGTTTTTCCAAAAGTTATCGTCGATATCGAAAAGCTTTTCTTCGGATTTCAACACTTAAACATTCGTTTCCCTTATCTCTCTCTCTCTCTCTCTTTTTAATTCTCATACTTGTATCTTTTCTTATCATTTCTTACTTAGGATTTATAGAACTGAAATATATTTCATTATTATCTCTATAATAGTCTATAGGAAGTAGTATCATCGATAATTAAAAAGAAATTCGAAATAGGTAGATATCCAAGGAATACTTAAGAGAGTGGTAGTGCTCGTAAAAATACGAAAAAAAGTTAACTCGTAAACGGTAGAAACACATCCGGCAAGGCGCATTGTGCCGGACATAACGGATATAAAATAGTATTGGGCGTTGAGAGAGGGAAAGAGAGAGAGAGAATATCCTAGGGTGTTATCTCTTTCTCTCTTTTAACGGAGGGATGGAAAGTAAGTCCGAGGAGGGGTAAAAAGAGAGAGAGAGAGAGAGAGAGGGAGAGAGAAAGAAAGAGAGGGTAGAAGGGGGGTTGCAAGGAAGACTCGAAGACCATCAGACTCCTTGACGGACGCGAGGATCAATATCCTCCGATACCATACTCCGAAAGCTATATACGAACCCATTTCCACCGCCAATAAAACGCCATACCTACGTGTATTGCGCTATACGGGCGATTCTCTTCCTGGCCTCCTATTGGCCGTAAAACACTGGCCGGCTGAAAGGTTGAATTTTATCGCCGGGAAAGAAATATCGATGTAAAGGCGAGAACTCGTCCCGATGCGGAATACATACGTATGTACGTTGGTTGGTTTGGTTGGTAGAAAGGTAGGTAGGTATAGGAAGGAAAGAAGGAAGGAAGGAAGGAAGGAAGGTTGGAAGGTTGAAAGGTATCGAGAAAGAACCCTCGCATATCGAATCTCTCGTTACTTGACTTATCCTGAAAACGAATCGCTACGTATTTTTCCGTTCAATGAAAAAGTCTCGTTAAAACGTCTCATTTAGGTTTTTCCTTTTTCCTCCGCTCACCCCTTCTTCTCCCTCTTCCAACCACCCACCTACCCCCTCAATAAGTTCCGCCTACTCTAATCTGGGGAAAATCGAATAAATTTCATTCGTATAAGATGTATGTCCTCTGCTGAGAATTGCATTCACTTGTTGGCGCATTATTTTTCTATGACGTCGATACTTCTACTACTATTACTACTAAAGTGTATATGAAAGAAATGTATAATATAATATTCTATAGATGATATTATAAAATATATGGAAGAATGTTAATCTTAAAAGATCCTTAATAAAAATAACATATATATAAATACGAAGTAGTATCTAATAAAATACAGGATAAAAATATATATTATTATTTGAAACAACCACCGAAAGTGTAATCTGGAAAAGAATCCTAAATAAAAGTAATATAAATAAATAATAAAAAATGACCATAATCTAATCAGTGCTATTAAATTAAAAAGTAGAAATAAATAAAATACATAATAATATAAAGAAGTATTATATATAGTTGGTTTAGAAGTTGAGTTTCGAAAAAGAGTACTCAAGAAAACCAAGTGCGAGAAGGACTACCCGTACAAAGCCATACAGCAGCAGCAGCAGATATATATACTCAAGTATAATATAGCTATATATACATATATGTATGTATGTATGTATGTATAAAGATATCTAAACACGTACACAACAATTCCACACATTTATACATATATCTGTAAAGTCTAGATAGGAATAAAACGGAGCGTTCCTATTGGAAGATGGGAGTTTCCAATCATAACGTGCTGTGATATGGCTCGCTCTATGATATGATATTATCATAACGCTGGCGCGTTTATTATTGGTCAGCTTCACCCTACTCCAATTCCTTCGTTCCTTCCTTTCTTCCACCCTCCGTGCTAGGAGCCGCACTCCGAAGCTCCACGCGTACGTTCCTCGACTGGCAAGGTGGGGCTCGCAGCCCCGCCGACCGCCCTCTTCCCCTTCGCTCGCCCCCCGAATTATGAGGATCAATACGCGAGGAAGCTTGCAAGGGCAGTGCCGACGCTACTCACTCCTCGACCTCCTTCGAGGACAGACATGTCCCCTACACTCTCTCTCTCTCTCTCTTTTTCTCTCTATCTTTTTCTAAATATATTTACACGATTACATTCTTCTTTCAAATTTGGATTTATTATTATTATTATTATTATTAATATTATTATGATTTTATAAAAAAAAAACACAATTATGAAACTGAAGGAACATTTAGAAAAATTATTTCATTATATTGAAAATGATTGATATCCAAATTAAAAATCTTTTATATATGATTATATGACATTTTTATTAAATATATACTTTTAGATATATTTTAATATTATATAATAATAATTAAATATATATATTGCAGAGTATGCAACCACCTGCAAGAAAAGGACCTATCCCTATTCTATACGATTCAAAAATGTATACTCTACTTCGTATATTATTGCATAATAATGATCAATAGAGTTCAGGATTTGTGCATAAACTATATGATGCATTTCTTAGGAAAAACCTTTTGAAAAAGAAAGTTTGAAAAGGGGGATTCTTATCCCGGAGATATTCGAAGTATCAACTGGTGGAAAACGCGTGAAACGCGATCGCCGAATGAGGTGATACGAAAGAGAGAAAAAGGGAGAAAGAGTAAGAGAGAGAGAGAGACAGAGAGATATATAGAAAGAGGTTGAAATGGAGGCAAATTCGAGAGGGTTTTGGAAGAGGAGACACACGTTTGGTATCTCATATACGTGTGCATAGCATTATAACGGAACAATCGATATACGCTGTCAGCGGCATACAACTCGAGCAGCCGCTCTGCTGTGTTGCATGAACTAAGCCAACCATCCTCTTTCCCTTTCCCACCCACACCTTGTCTCTCTCTCTCTCTCTCTTTCTCTTTCTCTCTCTTTCTCTCTCTCTACGTCCCTCGGCAGCACCGTTCAACGACCGCAAACTACCTAGTCCTCCAAAGTCCACGTTTCACTTTGCATAACCTACGAGGCAACCGCAACCTCAAAACCATTTTCCCACCCCGTCTATGTTCACCGCCTGCCATCGATGATATTTTCTTCTCTCCGAATCGTAATTACACCCAAAAGGATTTACTCCGAGATCCTAAATTCCAAGATAAATAATAATAATAATATAGAAATATGTTAGAGATCAAATTTCACGGTTTTTTTCTTTAAGTTACACGCCCTGATACTCGACAAAAATCCTAACATCTTTTTATCCAATTCAAAATAACGTAACTGGAAATGAAGAAATAAAAAGAAAAAAAGAAGAAGAAGAGAGAGAGAGAGAGGAAGAGAGAGATGAAGAAGCAAGCAGGTGTTGCCAGAAAAGAGACGTCCAAGAAGGTAGGATGTAGTGGTCCAGGACGTTGGCAGCAATTATGTTCGTCGGATGAAGGGAGAGAAGGTGGAGACGAATGAAAAGCCCTCTGAGAATAGAAAAGGAAAAAAAGAATAAGAAAGAGAGAGGAAAATATATATATATATAGAGAAAGAGAGATAGAGAGAAAGAGATAGAAAGAAAAGAGAAGATAAAAAGAAAGATAAAGACGAAGAAGAAGATGAAGAAGAAGAAGAAGAAGAAGGGAAAAGAAAAAGGGAGTGAATTTTTTATCGGTAAAAACTCCATTAGAGAGAGAGAACACAGCATCAGTGTTTGTTATTGGTCATCCTTGGAAAAGATGGAGAAAGGAAGAAAGGAAGGAAGGAAGGAAGGAAAGGGACGGTAAGAGGGAGGAAAGGGGGGTAGTTGTCCGGCGCAGAGATATCCATTGATCCAAGGGACGGTAGATCTCCCCCTTTACTCCACCCCCACCCCTCACGGTCCATCGTCTTCTTTTTCGAAAGAGAAAGAAAGAAGGAGAACGAAAAATATCGTGCGAGACAGAAAAAGAAAAAGAAAGAGAAAGAGAGAGTGAGGGAGTGAAAGAGGGAGATAGAGATGGACGGGTAGATAAGTAAAAAAGAATACGGGGGTGAGGTAAAAAGAAAAAAAAGATAAAAATAAAGTAAAAGAGAGAATGAGAGAGAATGAGAGAGAAAGAGAGAAAGAGAGAAAGAGAGAGACGAACTATAATCCCTTCCAAAGTGTCCAGAGTACGAACGTACGCAGGCATCTACAATGTTCCTTTCCTGCGGGTGGTATCAAAGAAATCAATTATCCAGCAATACATACATGTTGTGCAGTCCACCTCTCCAATACTCACCGATCCCTCTTTACCCTCCTAACCCACCATTCCCTCTTTTACTGGCCACCACTTCTTTCCTTTTCGAGACCCTCTCCTAGCAGACTTTCCTTTCCTTTCCTTTCCTTTCCATTCCATTCCATTCCTTTACTCTCCCTCTTTCTATCTTTATCTTTCTCGTTCACTCTTTCATACCACCACCCACATCCCTGTTTTCTCCGCGCGACTCACATATTTATTTTATACTGCCCGCAGCTTACACGAGACCGTTCTAAAGGAAGAAGAAGAAGAAGAAGAAGAAGAAGAAGAAGAAGCTTTGGAGTACCGGAATCCAAGTTCCTCCACGAGGATGTGCTTCGTCTCGTACCCTGGAAAACTCCGCCTTTTTCTTTACCTCGACGTGGCCCGTACTCAATCGATATTGGATGTCACTTCGCGATATACCTCTACACGTGTATAATTCTCCTCATCCTCTTTCCGTTCCTTCACCCTCCCTACTCTCTACCCTCTACCCTCCTCCCTCCTCCTTTTCCTCTTCATCCTCCTCCTATCCACCCACTTCCTCTAACCCACGAACAAGCAGCAGCAACAGCAACACCAAGCTCTTCTACACCAACTCCCAACTTGTTCCTTTCCGTTCCACCGTTCGATTTATTATCCAACGCGTGTTTCCGCGATACGGACGATCGTAATTATCGGCGTTGATCGTATGGAACGGATACGTACCAACGAGTAAGCAAAATACAACCACATATGTGTATATGTTCCCTCACTCAATATGCATATATTGTACTAAATATATGTAGTATATATATGTATACATGTGTGTACTTATATATGTGTACATATATACTTAGGATACGTCGATTCCGTTAAGGGTAAGCGATACCCTTAACGGAAAGGCTTCCCCTTTGCTGTCCAAAGACACCTACGTAGCTCGATGTTAAGTCGGTGTCGAATGAATGCCGGACAAGAAGCGTTAAACTACTTTGAGTAGGTATATCGATCCTCGGTAAAGGAAGAATAAAAAAAACCATGGAAATTTGTTTTTTTTCTTGTATTCGCGTATTTATACAGGTATACAAGAAAAGTAAATGAATCGGTCAAGGAAAGTTAGTTCGTTTGAAAGAAATTTGATCTATTCGGTTGTTTGTAAAAAAGTAATTTCGTTAGTTTTGTACAAACTCCAATTATCGAATATCTGTCAAGATAAATAATGAAAGATTGAAAACTGAAGAATCGTGAATAAATACGTGATGATTAGTTGTTGATTAATTTCATAAATAATGAAAGATTGAAAAATCGTGAATAAATGATGATTACTTGTAACTTGTTACTTGTACAATGATTAAGAGGTAAAAAGAGAAAGTGAATAGTATCAATAAATAAAAATAATGGAAAAATTGTGAATAGATGATAGTTACTTGTAACTATTAAAAACATGATCAAGAGAGAAAAAGAAACAGAGAGAGAGAGAGAGAGAGAGAGAGAGAAAGTGGGAGAATGTTAGCGAGTATATACAAATGAATGGCGCCAGTGTCCGGTAACGCTATAGAGATCCGTTTATCAACGGTGCATCTCGCTTCCAATCACTCGGACGATATAACGGTATTAATCTAAACTAAAAACAGTCCGTCAGAGTAACGTCGCTTCCGGGATACACGGGCTTCGAATCGAATGGATTGCAAACGGACGGATAGGCAACGCTGGAATCGAACGAGAGAAGACAATGGCCAGCGAACACCAAAGAGAGAAAAGGAGATATAGAAAAAAAGAGAGAGAAGGAGAGAGGGAGAGAAATGAAACGATAGCAACTAAAGAGAAAGAGAAATAAAGAAAGAATGAAAAAGAGTGAGAGAGAGAAAGAGAGAGAGAGAATAGGAAATAATAAAAAGAGAGGAAAAAATAATGGAAAGAGAGATAGGAATAGGTTCGACTGGACAGCACGTGGACGACTGGACTACCTACTTTTATATCGCTCGGGAAATAATGGGATTCCCATCATGAAGTGGATTTCCCTCGGGAGCTAGTGGACATCGATGCACGCGTCAAGAGATCCTACGCCATCCTACACCATCCAACGCCCGTATCCTATCGCTCTCTTTCTATCTTTCTCCCTTCTACACCTTCCTCTTCCACCTATACCCTATACCTTTCTCTTCTTCCTCCTCCTCCTCCTCCTCCTCCTCCTTCTCCTCCTCCTTCTCCTCCTCCTTCTCCTCCTCCTTCATCACGACACAGCCCTTCTCTAGGGCTAACTCTCCTAGATCGTCTTCTCTCGTTCACCTGTCCTTCCACGACATCTTCTCGTCTTTTATTTTTCTTATTCATCTTACTCTATCTATCTATCTATTTCTTCCTTTCTTTCAATGTTTTTCAGATCAAAACCTATTATTAGGTTGGAAACTATGAAACGGGCGTTGAATAAAAATAAATAAACAATTAGCGCAATTTTGTAAGTTATTTTTTATATTTTATCGAAATGACTTTCATTGGTATCTTTATGGTTTTCTGCCAACAATTGGGCAAGTTAAATATGCCTTTTTGGAAAAGAATATTCATTTTTAGAGTTAAGAAACAATTCTTAACTCTAAAAATGAAACAATAGGCCGGTGGTCTTCATCGAGTCTTATTGACAATACTCAAATTATCAGAATGAAATTTTAGGAACCAATATCGAGCATTTTTTTTCATTACTGGATCCATCTCCGAATGCGTGATTAATGTTTATCGATGATTGAGCTACGCTATGATTCAATTTCAACTCGTACAAGAAAAGTAAAAGTAAATCGCGTTTAGTTTCTATCTGGTTTCGGAGAAAAATATAATAAAAATAGGAATACAAAGAAGAAAAAATTGTACGAAATAAGTAAGAAGAATATCTTTAAAATTTATAAATAAAAATATCGAACGCACGTTACAATGAACTTATCCTCAATCGCAGCTGAACGCAAACTAAACAAAAACGCCCGTTTCGTAGTTTCCAATCAAATAATTTATCTTTAGAAAAAAATTTGAATAACAAATAAATCCTTATAAGATCGAAAACGATCGATTAGTATTTTCAATTTAAAAATTAAATATTTCATTCCATATATGTTTTTATATTTCTTTTATTTTGAATTATTTGATCAACGAGCGGGAACGTTATTATCATTTCAAAATGGACGCGATCGTCCAATTGCAGTAAAAGAGATTATTAAATTAAAATTGATTACCTTTTATTAATAACGTACCGATGAATTCCTTCTATTAACTGTAGATGATGGGGTATCCTTCATCCTACTCGATTAAATATATTCGACGTATAAATTGGCCAAAATTTAGCTTTAGAGGGGGAACACTTTTTCAAACGACGTACTTCCTTGGTAGACATATTTGAGAATGTCGGCCCGCGCTTATTTAGTTTCATTCGAGTACAATGAACCAATAGCGACATCTATTGATACGTTTGGTAAATACAAGTACCACTATTGGATAGGAAGTAATCTTGTTTACCCTATCAAAATAATGCAAAGATCTTCAACGTTCATGTCAAGTGACGTCACTGTAGTATTTTTTATTAAAGTGTATAAATTAAGTCTACAAAAAAACACATATTCTTAAATGAAAAAATGAAAATTACTCAATGCTCGATTTGATTTTTACCGATCGTTTTAACAACATTTAATTATACAACCAAACAAATATAAATACAAAAATAAATACGAATACTCGTGCGTGAGAAAATCATAGTTGAATTATTTTTTGAGGTTAACCGGTTGCTATCCATGCTTAACGTAAAATAAATACTTTCATTTAAATGTTCTGATTGTAAAAAGATTATTCGAATACGAATTATCATGACGGTGTTTTTAAAATCACTTAATAATAGTTTAATTTCACGTACATTTTTAAAATACAAGTAAGTTGTATCATTGTGTTCCTTTTAATTTGAATATCTAATAGATGAAAGGGTATGCTTATAATTGTTCCTTTTCAAATATCAATTGAATACAAAATATTTTATCATTATTTTCAGCGTGGATATTATTAAAGTTCCCGTACGAGAAAAGGTCTTAAATGTTCCCAGGAAACGTCATCCAGGTTGGCTTCCAAAACAGAACCGTGTTGTGAGTTAAGATTTTATTTAATATACCAATTACTCTCGTTTAATCTTACATAGCCTAAAAACTTATATAATTGTATATATGTTTTCGCATTTTATTGAATACAATTTTTTGTATAATTCCTTTTACTTTATTTTTTTATATATAACAGCAATGTGACGAACATATTACTCCAGAAAATAAATCATTCATTAAAGAAGTCATAGAATCCAAATATAATTCCCCGCTTAATTTACAACCAATTGAGCCAATAACAGAATGGACAAAAGGACTCAGAAGAACGGGTTTAATAGCCAAAAAAATTGGTGTTTATCCAATGTGGTTAAAAAATGGGAAAAAAGTCAGTTCTACGTTATTGCAGGTAATAGCATTAATTGATTCATTGACATGTTATAAAAAAAAAAAAAAAAAGATATGAAAACAATAAGAAATTCATTTCCAGATACTTGATTGTCATGTAATAAAGTATATATCACCAGAAAACTTTTTCCCAGTTAAAACTAAACAGAAATCTGAGATCATAACCAGACTTGGATCTCTCGTGATAGGAGCAGAAAGTTCAGACCCACAATTGGTATTAATTTAAAACAAATTTTTATATCTTCCTATACCCTCTTTCTTTCTCTCTTTTTCGCCAGTTCATGTCAATGGTACAATATTGATAACATTGAAAATATTTGTTATTTATAGTTTAGAAAAGAATATTGCAACTTATTCAAAGATTCCGGAGTAATGCCGAAACGTATATTGATGAGATTTATGATATCACCAGAAGCTGCATTACAACCCGGTACACCTTTATACGCGACTCATTTTAAACCAAACGAAGTTATTGACATTCGTGCAAAAACGTAATAACTACTTATATTCATTTGAAATATATATTTGTATATTAATGATAAAGCATGCTTTATTCTAAAGAACGATATTTCTATATATCATTATTCATTATCATTAATATTATTTATTTATTATTTATTATTATTATTGTTAATATTAATAATTATTATTAACTATTAGGATAGACCGTGGTTTTCAAGGAGTTATGAAAAGATGGGGTTTCAAAGGAATGCCTGCGTCTCATGGCGTAACTAAAACTCACAGAAGGCCAGGAAACATTGGCAGTGGTGGAGCAAAGGCTCGTGTAATGCCAGGTACTAAACTACCTGGTCACATGGGTAATCGGTGGCGCATAATTAGAGGTTACAGGGTAAGATATTAAACAAATACGATTTACAACTATATATGTATATACATTATTCATTACTTTTTTTAGTGATATTTTCTTAAAAGGAAACAATATAACTTGATTAGGTATCTCATATAATTCTTGCTTTTTCAGATTTTACGAATAAATACAAAATATAATGTTATTTGGGTTCTTGGCCAAAACATACCTGGAGAAATAAATACCTTTTGTTATTTATACGACACGCTGCTACCATGTAGAAAATCGAAATCTCCCCCATATTTCCCAACTTATTTACCCAATTTAAGTAAAGAACCATTGCCAGAGGATTTATATGCAGATGATGTACATCAATTCACAGCACCCACAATTCGATTTAGCGAAGAATCATAATTGTATTATAATAAAATAACACAAAAGATTATATATATATATATATATAATGTCAAAATAAATTCTTGATGTTTTATGATTAATTCTTTTTTTTTAATGCTACCTATTAGCATTCATTGAGATATGTTGTATAAAATAGTACAGTTTATTAACTCGACATCAAGTTAAAAACGAAACGTTAGACTGACTAAGGGTTAGAGTTATGCCGGATTCACGCTATTAATTTTATTAGCTGCTAGCTCCTTATAGAAATGTCGACAACCATTAATTATGCTAGTAAAGAGTAGTCAATCGATTCATTTATTTAGTAATCAATATCATTATAAATTTAACATGCCTAAAATATACACGAATCGTTTTATAAATGTAACATCGCTAAGCAAGACTCATCCTGAGTTTGAGTAAAGAGCAACATGTTCAAGCAATAAAAAGGTATCCTCTCAGCGCCTCCGTTTGAGAGAGCAACTAATCAATTTACTAGAATAATTTACTCGCACATATCGTATTGCTAGCTGCGTCCGGCTAAGACTCGCACCGCCAAATATTTTTTTATGCATAATAAAGAAAGGTAACATACATATCAGAAGAAATGTAAGGATAGAACATAAGGGATACAGTCGATGCTTGCTTCGTAACAGTACGTCAACTCTGTAATTCTTCCATTTTTAGTTTCTCCGTGGTCAGATAAATCAGCAAATTGCTTTGTCTCTAAATTAGCAAGAAGTACGACTCTTGATTCAAATAGTGGCACGAAATAAATAATACCACGTGTTGTCAGTGGAGCGAAAGAAAATGTAGGATTAGAAGAAAAGGGAAAGCAGATTTGCTCCACCTCGGATTTTGTCGGGGGACGGCACGATCGGATGAAAAAAAAAGGAGACTCTCTCAGAATTTAAAACCTTCACTCGGAATACTCATTGTCTGATCAAACTCAAATGTTCCATCTCCAGCCTGTGCTGGACAATTAGTTTCATCCGCCTAGATAATCGTAAAGAAATACATTCATTAGTTACATCATATTAAACTAATAAACCTTATTAAGTCATTGTTTATAAAAAAAAATTAAACATTTAACAATATCACTCTACCTCTCCTGAAAAATATTGCTCGATAATATCATAGGCTAGTTTATAAATGTCTACGTTCTCATGGTTTTGAAGTTGTTCAATTTTATCCAAGCCTACAAAACATAAATATATAGTATTAATTTATACATTAACTTATACAATTGGATAAAATATTATGCTATCGTAAGAACGATACGAACCAGAACATTCCTCTATCATATTAGCCAAATATTCAACATGTGCACCAGCTACTTTCAGCATGTTTTGTATACCATCAAGTACAACTTGTATAACTTGGGTATCTTTACATGAAAGAAGATCGCAGAAAGGTGCGATCACTCCTTCTTGTATAAGTCGTGCAACTTGATCATTATTACCACTTATTGTTAAATTACTGATTGCCCAGGCTGCTTCTTTCTGTGTTTGGAATTCTCCCTGAAATTTAAATTCATCTCTCAAGTACATGAAACTTTAAAAATCAAAAAAGAACAAGATAAGATATTTATACCTTCGCCAAATTACATATAATAAGTGGCAATAATCCAGCATCTATTACCGCCTGAACTTGTGTTTGATTACCAGCAGTAATATTAGAAAGGAACCAAATAGCTTCTTTACAAATCTTTTCTTTTGGATGGGTTAATAAATTTGGAAAATGTGATAGAGCGTCACAATTTAAAACAACTTGTGTTTGCTCATCCGAGCCAGTTACTATATTGCCAACCGCGCGTAAAGCTGCTGTCAATAGTTTAACTTCTTTGTGCGAAAGGAGAGGAATAAGACGTGGTACAACACCGCTATCAATCACCATCTGAATTTGATCATTACCACTATCAGTAAGATAACTTAATGCCCAAACTGTGTCGATAAGAACCTGAAATCAGAATAAACGTTTGAATTACATAATGATAATAATGTATAAATAAAATAATACTTTATTATATTATTAAAGGTTATAAATTTAACTTTGACTATTCAAAGGAATATTACGAACATTAATATCTGTGTGATGGATGAGTATATTAAGTGCAGGTAATATGTCCTTTATCGTTTGAACAGGTGGAGGAGGCTCTTTATTTCTACATAAGTTCACTATAACCCATGTTACATTACGTAAAAAAGGAAGAGGAATATCTGGTTTGATAAACCTTAATAAAGGTTGTACAACACCAAGATTTATAACATAGTCTCGAGGTACTGGACCATCTCCAATAATATTTCCTGAAAACAATGTTTCATTGTTTATTGTTCGGAAACATTAAAATGAATTTCCTTCAAACAAATACTCACCTAAAGCCCAAACAGCTTGTTCGCAAACATTTTGCTGACTCGAAAGTAACAAATGTAGAAAAAGTGGAACAGCACCAGCATTAACTACAGCTTGTGTTTGAGCGGATGTTCCACTAGCGATATTCGTAAGAGCCCATGCTGCTTCGAATTGTAGAGATGAACTATAAATAAAACAAATGTAATATTTTAAATATGAACTTAAGCATATATTATTTGAGTTATATCACATCGCTATACCTATTGTGCTGTTCAAGACAACGAACTAAAATTGGTAAAATACCACTTTGAATTAATGGATCAATTGGTGGATTGCGATCCGAAGATAGCAACTTTCTGGCTGATTGGACAGCTTGTAATTGTTCAGCTGGATCATTACTTTCCGCTTTCATTACTAATTCTTTTAAATTGATTTTGGACAAATTCTTTTCACTATCATCTTCATCTAATATAATATAAATTTATTAATATATCTTATATAACAATCATTAAGATAATTATGTAAAGCAAAAGTTCTAAAAGAACTTTCAAAATATTTATCTCAGCAATTATTAAATTACCAGTAGAGTCTGCAATAGGCACATTTCTTCTTTTCTGTAAAGTCTCTTCACGCTTGTTTTTACGCAATTCCACTGTCACTTCATTTCGTCTTCTCCGCATTTCCTATTAATACAACAAATAAAACAATATATATTTATGAAAAAAAAAATAATAACAATTCTTTCGCATCAAAGAAAACCTCTTCCATACGAAGACAAGGAAAAATATATTTATCCATAAAAATCATAAACATGATTTATACATATCTTATTTTATGACTAATACTGCTATTTATAAATTAGCTGTTCCCGCGTGAAAAGAAAATGGAAAAAAACGTTTAATAAGAATACAAAAACTAAAAAAAAGCAATATCCTAACAAAAAATAATTATAATAAAATATTGTCTGCTACAGCAATACGATAGTATGAAACAATCTTTAATAGGATGTAATATAAACAATATTTAATAATTGAAATGAGGAAAAATAATTCTCTACGATTACATACGTAAAATTTTAACGTAAGTAAAAAAAATAATAATAATTACTCGATTCAACATTTTATTATGAATTACATGATAGAACAAAAATTTCATTAATAACTAAATAACGTATATATAAAAAAATATCTTCCCGATAATAGTATTTGTTTTGAAGTCTGTCAATACAAAATAGAAGTAATAATAATATTAGACCATCAAACTTTACTCAAAAATAATATTTTTATCATCGATAGCACGATGGTTTGACTCATTCGTACAAATGATATGGAAGGAAAGAAAATCTAGTACATATGAATAGGTAGGAGAGGACACATCAAACGTAAAATTGAAATGCTCTGTCATGGCTAAAAGGAGAAAGCTCAACGACGATGATTCTAGAATATTAGTTGACAAAATAGATGATTATCGCATATCTTAGAGATAAAAAAATACTCACTTCTTGATCTTTGCCTTTGTTCTTAAAAACCATCATTCGGTTCTTGTTTAGCATTTCGGCCGCCATTTTTCCAATAACCAATCTTTGTAATCGCGTAGACTGATGAATGTATGCCGGTTAGAACAGACCCGTATGAACTGTTTTAATCTTTTATCCGTGGAAAAGTATAAATGATTTATTTCGACAACTGCATTCCGTCACACAATACCTTTATTATACGTTAGTATGCAATATCATGCATAGCACTCCCTCTTGTTAAACCGCCACACGGTATTCGTGGTTGTCGCACGGTCACGTTTTTCAACACGAACGCAAACGTTCGACCGTTCCGAAAAGAACGACAGGAACTCGTGAAAGATGGCGTTTCTAGTCAAAGAAATTCTAAGAAACTTACCATACATTTCCCATTTTCAACTCTTACTAACATAATATTTTCAACGATATCTATCCAGAGAATTACTAAATTAACCAATCCGATTATTCATAAAGAAAGCGCCAATTTTCTATCGAAAGTTTCATTTTCTATTGGTTATTAATTCCTTTATTTTTATCATGCGTAACGAATCGACCAATCAAATTCGTTCTTCATTATCTTTCGACTAATGAACGATTAGAATTTCTTATATTTCAGGATCCAATAACAAAATTGTAAATTAACATTTAATATTTCTCACGTGTTGATTGGCTATCAAACTATACCCTTGTAGACTTATGAAATATGAAAAGTGCACATACAATTTACGCAAATTCGAAACTTGCCGATTCACGCCATTGATACGTGTTCCAAGGGCAGTGGTACGCAAACTGCGAATCGAGAGGTGGATTCGCAATGATTGGCTATTCAAAAATTGTCATGAATGATATATATATATCATTTGTTGCTACATATATATATATATATATATATAGCAATATATAGCAATAATACCATTTCTGAGTAATCAATTACTTTCTATTTTTAACGTCAATATTATTAATGTAATATTCATTAAATAATTACAGAAAATTATATATATATATATATATATATATATATATTTGAAAAATAAAAATATAGAAAATAAAAAAAATTATATTAATAAAATAAATGTTTAGAATATCGAAAAAATTAAAAAATAAAACATTATGTTTAATAGATGTTTTTTAAGCTCATACTTTTTTAGCAACACTATATACATATATTAATATAAAAAACAAAATAATGTAATTCTATTAATAAACCAATGTTGATTTATTATTTTGCTTTCTCTATTCTCGGTAAAGCGACTTTTGGGACATCCCGTATACGTTCATATATAAAATTATTTTATTGTGTGTGTGTGTGAAAAAAATCGAACTTTTTATTTTAATTATTTACTATAGAAAAAATTATTTCGTTATTAAATCAACGAATACGTTGAAAAATATATGTCTACAGGGGATTACAGGGAACGCGCCTAACGTTTACTTCCGTTTAAAAAGAATTGTCACTCAAAGAAGAAAATTCTTTTCTCGACATTCGTTCCTCATCATTTCGGGGTAGGCCGTCGTTCGTAAAAACACAAACACCTCTCATCTTTCTACCGTTCGGTCTTTATTATTTTAGACGACCCCCTTACAGCCCACCATCTGCATGCATACCCACGCTCATTTCGGCTTTTATACCCGGTAAGCATCGAACACTACGAGAAGGATCTGCAACTTCGTTTACGACGGGTGTAAGCCATCCTGAATATAGTTTAAGCCCCTTGACCGATTAAATATCAGGTATCATTCTTTTTGTCTAACAGGAAAAGGGGAGACTTCCGATATCTTTTAAGTACCATAAATATATCGCTAACGTAAAAACAAATGTAACAAAAAAGAATATGAAAAAAAAAAGGTTAAAGTGGAAGGTAGAAGAAGTGGGTGGTAGAAAAATTATTGATTCTTATCGACAATAAGAATTAATCGATATTAAAAAATGTTAATCAAAATTAGAAAATTCAATTAATCTTTGGACAAATTTTTGATAGAAAAAGATGAGTTTGATCAAGAAACTTCCTCTATCTTGGATTATTCGATGGCATTGATGTCACCAATTCCATATTTCGTATTTATGGAAATATTGTTATAGACAATGAAGGAATTCAAATGATTTAAACTATAAAATATATAAAGATTCACCGTGTTGAATTCTATTTCTTTTGTCAAACACAGAGTTGACTCACGAGCAAGAAAATACTTGGAAGAAGAACCGGCGCTATTCTTGCATCCAGGTGTGAGCCTGTAACGCCAGTGTAAATATACAACACTTACGCCATTCCGACGAAGCCTCTTCGAGAACTATTAACGTATCCCTCCTCTTGTTCCTTTCCTCATCCACTTTCTTATATTTCGACCTATTTCTCGACTACTTGTCTGCGCTCTTTGGCCCTTTGAGGGGCTAATAAAAAAGAACGACGAGAGATAGAGACATCGTTCTCGATTTGAGGGAATGAAAATGATCCTTTTTAAAGTCTACGTGTTTATAATTCCAAATTTATAAAGAGTATTAATCGTTTTTTGACATTCTTAGAAAAATAATAATAAATAAAAGAGAGAATGATATATTTGGTCGGGGAAAAAGATATTCCTTATTTTTTTACAAATTAATATTATGATATTAATTTATATATCATGAGTTATGTTTAAATATATTATTGTAGTAATATTAATTATTATTTAGTATTATATTATTATTATTATTACTATATATATTATATTATACATATTGAGATAGCTATATAACTCATTATTATTATTATTATTATTATTATTATTATTATTATGGTTCTCTTCTATTTTCTCCGATTTTCGGATTTTTACTGAAGTCTAACGGAGGGCACTGCCAAGTCTGGTTCATTGTTCATTTAATATTTAAGAATATGCATATTTATGTTACATGTTTTCAGTATGATAGCCTTTTATATTTCTTGATGCGTATTTGGGTGTAGTTCCAATTGTATTTGGTGTAATCCCTATAGCTGATATTATCAATGTTATTACAAATATTTGTTCTTTGTTTCCAAATTCTTTGTATCTCTCGTGCTAATGATGTGTATTTTTCTATTTTTTCTCTATATTTTTGAATTATGTTTGCATCGTTGGGTATTCAAATGTCGATGATGTGATTTTTCCCTTTTTTATCTGTGAATGTAATGTCTGGTCTCTTATGTTTAACTATTTTGTCTATGCGTAGTATTGTGTCCTAATATAATTTGTTATTATTATTATTATAAATATTAAATTAATTATTATTATATTTTCTATAAATCATTGACAAGTGGGATTTGTACTAATTTGTATACACTCGTAAAAGTTGTTTTTGTTTTTACATCGTAAAAGTAGCCACGCGTCTTGAATTAAGAAACGCATCATCGTGACCGTAAACGGCCTTGTTTATCGCGATCGGTAGCTGAAAAGTCTACTTGTTCTCCAGAAGAGTTTGAAGCGTGTCAAGGGGAGTCGACTCGTTCATTATAGTAATAACATATCGAGACAGTAATAAAAAAATAAAAATACATATGGAATAATATTTAATTATCATTGGCAAAGATTATGACTTGCGCGGTGTATTCTTAAATGTCGATAGTTTTTGTTCAACAATATATAATATATTGATTTTCGAAAACGTTTGACGTTAAAAATAGAAAATAACGAGATTGAAATAATACAAAGTGGAGGGAAAGAATATATGAAACGAATCGTAAAAGAATTTCGTGGAAAGTACGAGGAGTTCGGGATAATTTTAAAGTTTGAAAAAATATATCCACGGCCAGTGACGAGGAGTTAACCTTTGTATTTAGAAATATAAAAACAGATAACTAATTTCTTCTTCTTTTTCTTCTTTCTAAACCAATAGCCAAGTATTTAACAGTCTCGAAAAAAAGTCATTTATATTTATATATATATTTATTATTTATTTCATTATCACGAGAAATGGTCAAAATAAAATTTCGAAGGAATAACACGATCGTAATTTTATCGAATTTTTACATTGCACGCGTATATAAATAATTATTACAGCAAACTGTGCGAGTTAAACAAATATTTGTTAAAAGTAATATTTTATATAGAAATTAATTATATTATAAATCATATAAAAACTTTGATAGAAAGAAAAAATTTATATCAAAATATATTATTCCACTGTCGTATGATTTATCCAACACGTGCATACCCGCCAATTGGTAAATAATTTATTTATTTAAACAAGATTTTCTTAGTCGTGTTTTCAACGCATTGATATGATATTAGAAAATGTAACGACCTAAAATTCATCGCAAACATTAGAAACGAGCAGCGATAAGGAACAACCTAGCTGTTAATTATTCTCTTACTGGTATCAACGTTAACTCATTGTATTTCCTCGTAAACAGTAAGTAATAATCTTTGAATAAAAGTTAATGTTTTATGTATACTAAATAACAATATCCAAATTGGTGGTAATATCTATAAACCATGCTTTTAAAAGTACATAAAAATATAATTGTACGATATGACACTTGCGTAAATTTTCAATGAGACCACGTGTATGAGAGAATTAATTGCAACAATGTTTAACAGTAAAGAAAAAAATAAAAAAAAGTATACGAATATTACCGAGAAACGTTATCCGGGAAACATTTCTCGTTGCATTACGATAGCGTAGGACGTACAGAAAAGATGATGAATTGCATTTGTCTCTCTCGTAAATCCTTTGAAAGTACGTAAGTAAAAGTATAGATATATGTATATTAATTCTTCTTATTATTCTTCTTGTTATTATTGTTGTTGTGTTGTGTAGTGCGTAACACGAAGAAAATACATACGAGAATAAAATACATTGAAGAATAAAATACATTGAAGAATAAAATACATTGAAGAATAAAATCCATGCGAGAGTTCAAAGATATTTTATATGTGTATGTTATGTGCATATGTGTATGTGTGTGTGTATGTGTTTAAATATGCGTGTATAGGAACGAGCAATACGAGGGAGTTGTCGAAGTCAGTCTTTAGTCGGTCTTTAGTTTCGAATAAGCATTCGTTCAAGAGAGAATTCATCGTCCCCTTCGGTACGCGTTCACGCACCCTCCACTCACCCACTCTCTCATTTTCTATCTCCCTCTCCACCCTTCTTCTTCTTCTTCTTCTTCTTCTTCTTCTTCTTCTTCTTGTTCCTCTTCTTCCGGCTTAATCGTCCACCACCCAGCCGGTTCTTCGTATGTTCTTTTTATCCTTCTTCACTAACATCCTCGGACTTCCGTTCGCCAGTTAACCACATTTCACTTTAAATGTTTACATCGAAAATACCTTTTAGATAAAATATCAATTTCATTACACACATCGACAATATTTTTCTTTTAACGCACGATGATAATTTTGATTTCTTTGGTATACAACAAGTGTCGTGATATGTATTATCGTGTTTAATTAAGATCAAAATAAATCAGTGAAAAATAATTACAAGAGTGAAGTTATGACAAATATCAATTGTGCTTCATGGATATAAAAAGAAGAAATTTTTGTTGTTTCAACAAACTAAAGAAGAAAAGTGTCGGATAAGGCAGGATCTTTTTGAAAATTACTGCAATGCGAAATTTTCACTAAAACAAAATGACTATGTTAACAAGTCTGTGGTAATTGCTAAGCCGGGGAAGTGCAAAGTGCAACGAACGAGAGCAGAAACGTAAAAAAAGAAAGAAAAAAATATTAAAAAAGGATTCTTGTTTCTTTTTTTTTTAACTTCACTTCACGCGAGCTTCTTCTTCTTCTTCTTCTTCTTCTTCTATTTATTTGTATTATTTTATTGTTGTCTTCATTACTTTTGTATTTTAATTAATCCTTCGAAAGAAAAGACAAATTTTTCTTTTAATCATTGACGTTCGTTATGGATCGACGAAGGATTCCAAAAAGGAGAGGACTCTCATCTTCCATCAATTCGTCGCAAACAACAGGTAAACTAATGAATAAATTAATCTCTTAACGATAAATACATTTTCTTTTTAGTTATAAATCATTTGGTAAAGTTAGTTAATATCATGATTAATTAATCCAATGCCCTTTTAACGAATCTTTTCGTGAACGCGTTAGGATATTTTGATCGTACGTAGGTGGTCCGTTTTATAAATGTGTTCCATTGATGAAAACGCGATCGTATCTCAAGTAGCTACTGAATACCCTTTTTATTGAAATATTGCGAAGACTCGATCACGACGATAATTAAATAAGGACGAGGTCTAAGTTTCTAACATGAATAACATATTCTTTTCAATATTTTCTAATAATTATCTAACTGATATATAAATTATCTTTCTTAAACAATACACAAATAAGATAATTTGATTTTAATGAGATTTTTTCTAAACCTTAAAACACATTTCTCTCTCTCTCTCTCTCTCTCTTTCTATTTTTTGAGAAAAATACAAAATAATATAAAAATTAAAAACAGAAAAGGAGATCATGAAGAAAAAAATTCTACATTTTTCTATGTCTTTCGAAATTATCTTCAATATCGATATATTCGACCTTCTGATAAGACTGACCCGTGACGATAACCATATGCATTGCATCAACGTATACGAATCTATCTTTCTCTCTCTCTCTAAATGTTCTAACATGGGAAAAACGTTACAACGTGACAAGATTGACATCAAATATGTAGAAACACAAGATTAATTGCTAGAAATATAAAAAAAAAAAGTATAATCGTTAGAGAATATGTAGAAGAAAAATCAATGCTTGTTTGTGTGCTTATACCCTAACTAATATAATTCAAATATACAAGACGCACACACACATATATAATGGACTTTAATACGATTAGTTAAATGAGAGACACGAAGTATAATATAACGAAGTACGGCTTATTGTTATATTCGTCGTGTTCCATTGTTAAATATTCAACGAGACAATCTTAACTGTCATCCCTTCATTAACTGTAAACAAAAAAAGAACAAATTCATACGAGCAATATGTACAAGGGCGTATGAATTAAAAATAAATCATTTCAATGAAAATAATTCCTTTATTTTAATCTCTTTATATTTAAACAATTTTTTTTCTATAATATTTAAATGATAAGAACAAAATTAATAATCTCTTTTATCCTTATCATCATATCTTTCTGTTTAAATTTGAATTAGTAAAAATCCTAAACACTAAAAATGACTTATATAAATGTAAAAACAAGTACGAATTTACAATAAATGGTCCATTATAAGGATAACATCGAACTCCTTCTTATTAGAGTTTATTACTAGGAAAGTTTTTGTCGAGTACACGGGTACAGTCTTGGTCTTCATTACTCTGGTTAATCATCGGACATCTTCCGCCCTTTTGCCGGTCAGTTAGCACGCAAATCTCGCACGCTTTCGGCAGAAAGAGAAAGAGAAAGAGAGAGAGAGAAAGAGAGAAAAAGACGTACACTGGGGAAACGTATATAATGCCTCTATTGTGGCTTCTCTTTCTCTGACCTAAAGCATGCTTTCGTAAATAAACTTCTCGTACACGTGGTGGTTGATTCTAATGTCCTTCAAAGTTGCTAAATCTTCTATAAATGGACGTCTTTACAATAACACAAGGGGGTGGGAGGGGGGTTGGAGGTAAACGCTTTCTATTATTCCCATGAAATTTATCCCAACGTGGTTTAATTTCTTTTTTCTTGTCGAAAATCAAAAGAAATGTTAAACAAAACGTCGATTAAAATGTCTTCTATAATACTACTATGTTCGATATTCGATGTTTGTGTATGTTCATTTATTAAAAATAAATTTATATATATACGTATATGTGTGTATTAGATAGTCAAGTATGAAATGGAGCAAACAATGCACGTAATTGAATTGAAACTTTGCTCCATTTCATACTTAACAAGCTAATATATATATTTTATTTTATTTTATTTTACGGGATAAACCTATTTTACATAGAAAGATCTTATACATAATTTCCATAAAAATTATTGAAAAGACAATTTCCGAGAAAAATACTCGGACGTGTTGAAAAACGCTATCATAGGTCACTCGATCGTACGATGACACTTGTGGCAAATTACGATTAAGGTGATGAAAAATACTATAAGGTCATCCAATAACTTAGGTAATAAATTAACTTTAACGTTCAAGAGGAAAAAAACTCTATGTACCATTATTACCCCTTGTACCCCTTCACTCTCGTATATTCTTCTTGCCTTTCACCGATACGACGACGTTGTTGCTCTTGCAAAAGACAAGATTTGATTGACTCGGTAAGAAGACACTTCGCTACTTGTAATTAAATCGATACAATGTTTCGATATCGCGAAACGTTTACGCGACCTTCATACTATGAGATTAGAGAATGTGATATAATATTCTCTTCGAACTCTCGCATTCCACGCAAAACGGATTTTAATCAGTTATCTGTGTTACACAGTGAACGTATTTATTTACTAAGCTCTCTATATCCTTTTTTGTTTCTTTTTTATTCCTTATCATTGATTTTCTTTTTAATGAAATTATTAGAAACATAAATATGTATACTGTGATGTATAATTATAAATAAAACTAAAACTAATATACATCTTCATTTTTATCATCAAAAATTTGTAAAACGTTTGAGAGATTTATCGAAGGTAGAATATCTGAAGAAGAAAAAAACCAGTTATAACCTTTTGACCTTGACGATTACAATTTTTTTGTTCTCTTTCTTTTTTTCTTTTTCTCTATGTGTTTTTATCTTTCCCCTTTACGTTTTCGATCGTTCCACAGAATAATTAAACTTATCTAATCCTGAGAAAAAAAATAATAGTGTAGGGTATTTTTGGGTAACGGTTTGGTGGATTTTGTCGGAAAAATAATTCCAAGTTCCCGTACTACGTACTACGAAGATAGTTAGTAAGTAAAGGAATACGGGACGATAATAGGTACTCATAGCGAGACTCGTTGTCGGAGAGCGCTGACCGCAGAGATAACGCTTTGACCCGTTACAAGCTCGAAGCACCAAATGAATGCCTTCACTGTATCTATATTCTCAGGCCCAATCCAAATATGCAGCCCTTTTTCCTTCCTCCGATGCCCTTTTACCGTTCCTTCTTTTACATCTTCGCGAATTAACCGACTAAAACGACCTCGACTCTTCTACTCGATTCCTACCAGCTGAACTTGTCTGAATTCTTAAGTAATACTTTGCTAATTATTCACGAGTCTTTTCAATCAGATCTTTCCATCATCGATAAAGAATATTGGGTTGTTCAATGCAGATTGACAACTATGCATTTGATTATATCGAGTTATAGTTTCTAGATAAAATTATTCAGCAAGATGTAATAATAATCCTTAACCACGATGATCCCTTCTATCATCGAGATAGACGAACAAGTAAAATCAAAACGTTCTTCTTCTATCGTATTTTCTAAGAATGAAGTAACTGTTCTAGAACCATCACTAGTACCATCCTCGACCAGTCAGCAATATGAAACGATAACTGAGTTTCCATCAACCGATGGTGTTACCGTAATTAGTGGATGCAAAAATCGGCCTAACATTTGTGGAAAGGAAGCTGCTTGTCGTAGTTTCAGTGATAATACCTCGAAATGCGTTTGTCCGCATGATTCTTCCCTACCTACGTCAGACCTCAAATGTCCAAATCGTTTAACCGGTAAGGACATTAAGTATTATTAACTTTTTTATCCAAAAGTATTTTTTCTTTATTTAATTTTCTTTATTCATTTAGTCCCTTTCACTCCACGACCTATACACAACATAATACCACCAAGTGGTAATGGCACAAACAGTACAACTGCTCAACCAGAAACAGAACAGGTATTCATTTTTCGATCAATTCTCTTCAGAAATACCTAAATTATAAATAAATAATTAAACTTCTTAACGTACGCATAATGGATAGTATTACGATGTTATCATGCAGGTTGAACGTTTGAGGCATAAAGTACCTGAAATAGTTGGAATTGCTATAGCTTTCGTCGCGGTTATAGTTATCCTCTTGAGTATAGTATATTGCGTGAGGAGACGAAGTTATGGTGTTAAGTCACAAAGAAATTCATTGGATGTAAGTAAAACGATATTAAAAATATTTCATTCCTCAAAGATGGTTTCCAGTAATCTTCACAACAATTTCACCTATTTTCCAGTCATCTCCAATGAACCTGAAAAAAGGATTATTGTTACCAAACAAATATACACCTAATCCTCAATATTATAGTTGTAACTCGCCAGAAGTATTCATTTTGCAACGTGAAAATCTTGTCTTTTTCCATGATATCGGTGAAGGTTGTTTTGGTAAAGTTTATAAAGGTAAATTTTAATAATACATTTATATATTATATTTATAATGTTCTATAATAAAATAAAATTATCTTTATTTGTAGGAGAGTTACGGAATGAAGATGTAACCGAGATAGTTGCGATAAAAGTTTTAAAAAATACCGTCTCTAGAGAAGCTGAAGAAGATTTTATGCGAGAAGCAGATATAATGTCAACCTTTAAGCATCAAAATATTTTAAGTTTGAAAGGTGTGGTTCTTCGTGACGCTGGAAACAGTCCGTGGATGGTATTTGAATATATGCCGTATGGTGATCTTGCAGAAGTTTTAAGATCTAACTCGAGACAACTACATTCACCTAATCCTGGATTAGAACCTTTAACGAAGGTCATTATTATTATTATTAATAATAATAATAATAATAATAATAAAATATTGGACTCTTATATTAATATCTCTTATATTAATTAGGGTTCCTTACACTGGATAGCTATTCAGATAGCTGCCGGTATGACATATTTATCAGCACAAAGATTCGTTCATCGTGATTTAGCCTGTCGTAATTGTCTGGTTGGATCTGGACTCGTTGTCAAGATCGCAGACTTTGGTTTATCAAGGGACGTCTATACCTGCGATTATTATAAAGTATGTACACACATACACACACACACATACATATATCGTTAATAAGAGATTAACACGTTCACGCTGGGACCGATTTTCATATTTTTCGCTGCAAAGTGTAGCTCGAATTCGTATTACGCTTCATAGGGCATGTGTAACCCACCGGTGATGCACACCGGCGTAAACGTGTTAAATAAAATCTATCATAACAATTTATAAAAAAAAACGGTATCTCTGACACGTAAATATTAAAATAATAGATCGGTGGTTCGAGATTATTACCAATCCGATGGATGGCACCAGAAAGTTTGTTGTACGGTAGATTTACATTAGAAAGTGACATTTGGAGTTTTGGTGTAATCTTATGGGAGATCTATTCTCTTGGCAAGCAGCCGTATTACGGACACAGTAACGAAGAGGTAAGATTTAAAAGATTTGTCTTCTTGTATTCTTTAGCTCGTATTTAATTCACAAAAGAAAAACCATGTTACCTCATCAATGAGATTATTTTTACGTAGGTGATGAAGCTGGTTTTACATGGAATTATGTTGATACCTCCTGACGAATGCCCACAATTCATTTGTCAAATAATGTGCGAGTGTTGGAAAACAGAACCAAAAGATCGTATCAAATTCTCCGACATATTGGAGAGATTGGAAAAAGTCCAAGGGAAATTAAATCAACAGGGAACGTTACCGAGACCACCTCAAGGACCTGTCACCATTCGTACACCTGATGTTTTAGATTCTGACGGTTACTTGTTGCCTTCGCCATTTACTCCTCGCGAATATTTACAAACATTGCCTGCCTTGACCGATTAAAACAAAAAAAAAGAAGAAATAATTTCTATAACGATCCTCCTTCTCCTCCTCAACGTTTCATAGATTTGTTTTGTTTTCTTGATGTTTTTTTATTTTTTTATTTTTTTGTTCTTTATTTTATTTTTAATTTTTTTTTTTTCCTTTTTTTACGCAATCGATTCGAATACTTATCTATATATATGTACGTATATACGATGATCGAAATTAAAAACGATCCTACGTGCTGTGAGCAATAATCGAAACGAATGAAATGCACGTAAAATGATATCAGGGAATTAACGAAGGTTCGGACGGACCATCGTTCCTTCAATGTCCACGCAATAGTATTATTCCTATTATTAGGATAAGTTAATCGAAACTAACGTTGTTACTCATGTACAACTAATGTATCATATTTCGAGATAATTTATTGAATCCTTTGACGCAAAGTCGGCCGACTGCACGAGAGTATAGTTAAGAATAATTTTCTCCAATTTGTATACTTGATTTTTCTTGTAAAATAATATTAGTTATTAATAATAATAATAATGATATTAATAATATATTAAGTTAAGAGTATAATATCTGGTTTTTTTTTTCTTTCTGCTCATGTATTGTATCCGCTAATTTTTACGTTTAAAAAATGTTATATATATATATAGAAAGAAGAGAAAAGAAAATAAAGAATGACAAAATAAAATTAACGAAACGACAAGATACGTTCGATTATTAAAAAATGAAATCCTCTTCGATTTTTTTACTATTATTATTATTATTATTATTAGTCCAAGATTTCTACGATTCGACGGCGTTCTGGAGTATGATGAAAATTATTGTTGCCGTGATACGACAGTCTTTTGTTTTTTACGAAGTTATTGCACTCGTGAAATGCGTCGTCGAACCATTCTCAGAATCGTTTTCGTTCGAAGAAAGAGCAAACGTTCCAATTTTGTATTAGCGGGCTTATCCATAAATAATCATCATGTACGACGATCGTATACTTTCTATGAGATTTCCTCAAAAACTTTGGAAGATCGTTAACACTTGTGAAACTGGTGCAATTCGATGGAACATCGATGGTTTATCCATTTTATTGGATTATAAAAAATTTCAAGAGGAATACCTTGACGGAGAGACGTCCATTTTCAAAACGAAAAATATCACGAGCTTCATCAGACAATTGAATTTGTACGGTTTTCGTAAGATAACATCACATAATCGGGATCCTCTATGCAGTTGCTATAATCCAAACGTTCACGAATTTATGCACGAACATTTTCTTGCCGGTCGCGTTGAACTTTTATCCAAAGTTTGCCGAAAAACTATTGGAAAGAATAAATATTTCCGAAATCTTGGACCCCTAAGAAGCAGCAAAGATACAAATCCTATTTCACATTTACGAATGTGCCAGGTAAGATATTCCTATTTTTTATTACGTAATTAATTATTCTATCCGTCTACAAATTTTCTTTCTTTCATTTTTAATCGACGTAGCTCGCCTTGACCAAAGCTTTGGAACAAATAAGTTCCGAATATCGACAAAAGTTTTCAAACACATTGATTCAAAGCGAATCTTTCTCTCCTGTATCTTCGAAACAAGGTTCTTATTATATTTGTATAAAATTAATATTATCGTATATTAAATTATTTCCATACTTTTTATTTAAAAAAAAATTATTTCTATTTCAGGGTTGCCAGAATATGAACTTTATTCTATTCCACAAAGTAATCCTTCTCAAGAATACCTGATAAGAAATGGAATGCATTTTTATCCAAACAGAAACTGTAATTCGAATAACAACATTCCGCAACCTTGGTTCAATCCTAACACACATAACTTTGGTTTTTACATGCCTTTAAATAATACTAAATAAGACTTGATTAAGTATTACAGCTTATTCTTTTTTTTCATATATTAACGAGTTCATTCAATGTTTTCAAAAATTATATCTGCCATAATATATAGAATGCTTTACATTATGTTAAATATATATAT
Organism: Mischocyttarus mexicanus; assembly: GCA_023678845.1. NCBI lineage: Eukaryota > Metazoa > Arthropoda > Insecta > Hymenoptera > Vespidae > Mischocyttarus > Mischocyttarus mexicanus. The sequence goes on along the minus strand of JACGTP010000053.1, from coordinate 217,475 downwards.
ATCTGTTAAAATATTAATTTACAGTGATTAAGTGAAACAATGTTTTATTTTAAGAAGTACTTAACTTACTAAAGTTAATAATTAATAATTTAAAAAAATTATTTTTGTTTTGTACACAGGATATAAACTATGCATGTACATTTTTGATTCAAAATATAAAACAACATTTATAAGTAGAATATATAAACTATATTTCTTAGTTATTTTTAAATAAAATACAATAACATTTGTACATAGAATATAATCTATGTACTTTCACTAGTACTGGATTGTTGTTCTTGTCGATTCACATTTTGTTTACTAATTTGTTCTTGTTTATGCCTTTCTAAAAATGATTTAAAAGATTCGACTTCTTTCTTTTCTGTAACATCGTCATCATAAGTATTTTCTGTTCCTTCCTCATCCTCACTCGATTCATTACCACCATGTTTTAAATATATATCTGAAATTTCTCTACCACTTTTAACGGTTGTTACAAATGATGTTGTCTCCACTTCATCATTTTTTGTAGCGTTTTCTAATGCTTCCTTTTCTTTTGTTTTCATCTCAACTTCTCGCATTTGCTTCAATTTCTCCCAATTTGGTTTGTACTCGCTTAAATTATATAAAAAAAAAAAAAAAAACATATCAGTAATTTTTTTCTAGTTAGAATTGTTTATTCTTATTTTAAATTAAAATATAATAAATATACCTTTCGTATTCTTTGACAGCATCTTCAAGGCGTTCTAAAAATTCGTTAATACCAGCCCCAGTAACAGCAGAAACTCCACAATAATGTAAATGAGAATAAAATTCATCAAGAGTAAGAGCCATACTTCTTGTTAAATTACTAATATAACTAGTTTCTGAATCTAGAGCTTCCTGAAAAGATTCAAAATCTTGCATCCATTCTACAGCATAACTGTGGTCGACAATGTCAATCTGTAAATAAATTACAATAATTATTTTAACTGAATTCACGCTGACAATAACATTTCTTCTTACCTTGTTCATAGCAACGATAAATGGTAATCTTGTTTTGTATAATATGGAACACGCATAGAGCATATTTGACATAAATGTAACAGGATTAACACTACGTGCTGTATCTAACACATATACAATAACAGTTGGAAATTGCGATGCCAATGCTTCTGTTATGATTCTACCACTCGCAGACCAAGTAAATACTTCTATTTGTCCTGGTGTATCAAAAATCACATAATCGTGATTTTTACCTGCTTTATCGACAAACTCCATAACTTGATCAAATTTTGTAGTATATAAATTTAATGTTGTAACTATACCACCGTTTGGACCTAAGCCATATTGTTTCATAACTTCTTTGTAATTAACGGTATCCCTTATATCTGAAATTTATCCATGTCATAATTCATTAATTTAAATTGTTGTATATATTACGTATAGATAATGAAATATTTATACAAAAATCACCTATATTAGCAGGATAAGGAACTTCTTTACAAGCTGGATCTAAATTAATAACATAAGGTTTCTTAATACTGTACAATATAGAAACAAGTCTTTGAACAAATTTTGTTTTCCCTGAACCAGCCATTCCAAGAACTATTATACAAGTTGGCTTTTTTCTTTGCGAACTTTCACCTTGTGCTTCGCTTGATTTAAGCTTTATATTTTCTGTTGATTGAGACATTTTTATATCTACACATAAATATTTTTATTAAAAACACGTGTTATATATATTTTTTATATATTATTATATATTTATATATATTATATATTATATATTATATATATTTTTTATATATTATTTTTTATATATTATCTATATTTTTTATTTTTATATATACAAAATAAATAACCTAATCATCGATTTCAAATAAGATATATACTTACTTAGGTTAATGGTTAATTTATAAATTTGCAATACAGTCGTTTATATCGATAAATTTTATACAAATTATCACAAATTCCACGTTTTATATGTATAAAAGTATATATAAATCTCATAAAACAATTATCGCATTACGATATTTGATTTCTAATTCGAATTACGATGCACGGAATACAAATTTTTGTTTTGTATCTGCTTATATTCGATCGTCTAAATCGAACTGCGATGTTAAAGGTTACCTATCGATCTTGCTATTTGCGATAATCGACTCGTGACGTCTCTAGGGACTTTATCCCTAGGCTGCGCAATAAGATGCGCAGGACAAGAGCGCCAAAGATTTTGTATTCAAATACGTTGTTTTAGAAGACGGAATATAATATCGTATTTTCACAATAAATCAGAAACATCACATTTATTCTGTTTTTATCTTATCCGATGCCGTATTTATAAACTTAAGAACTTTATTTAGAATATTTTTCAAAATTTCCAGATTTAATTAAACGCGTTGATCAAAAAGTACGTACATTTAATCAGCTGTATCAAAAAAAAAAGGATTAATTGAAATTCATAGTCATTTCTAATTTTTTATTATTTATTAAAAAAAGTATTATAATATATAATTTCGTTATTTTTATTTCTCTCTTTATATGAGAGTTCAATTCAACAAGAAAAACAATTGGCAAAACAAAAAAAATTATTCAATTTCTTCTATGAAGAAAGCAATGAAATTTTATAAAGTTGAAACAATAAAGTAATACAACATAAACAATACAGTACAATAAAGAAATATTTTGAAGTAAGCTAAAAAGTGTAATTTGCATATGCATGTATGTTTATCACTTCCCTTGTAGGATTCAAGTGCATAATCTTTACACATTTTTTATTTCCTTTTGTTTAGATGTATTACTATTCTTATTATTAAAAACATAAAAAAAAATATATAGTTAAGTTATACTTATTTAGAAGCTTACATATATAACATTTTTAATATCTCCTTATCAGAATATAAAAAATAATTATTAATAAATCCACGAATAATTAAGTTGCTTTAAAATGATCATCCGTACATGTAGTATATATATGACCTTCAGATATAAGAAATTGAATGATTTTATCGACATCACGTAAAATATGTGATGGTGTACGAGCTTTGACCGCACTTTTTTCAATTCCAGTATCGCTTGTATCGGATTGTATTATATTAAATATAGCAGCTTGTTCTGGGCTCATACCAGCGTAATCGTTAACCATATTAGTACTTTCATTTGGTTTAGAAGCACTATCATTCTTTTTATTTAGTAGATTCGCTTTCATCTTTACATAAATGACTTCCAATAAGTGATTGGTTAACGCGTTGAGATCTTCAATAGGTGATATACGCAATATGAAAACTTGCTTAGTTCCTTGTTGCTCGCGTAAAAGACCAACTACTCTAACATAGGTATTTATTACCACTGATATTTCTGGTATTTCTTGATTTCCTTCTAACCATTGAATACATGTGATTTTACCTGTAACATTTGAAATATTTGGTTTTATTCATATTTATTTTTATAACTTATTATAACGTTTACTTTTTGTTTATTTGACTTTATATATTCACCTGTATCATCTTGTATTTCATATGAAATCTTAGTTGAAGAAGGATTAACGCTGCGTAATATGCCAATAAATGTAAGCATACGTGCTGGAATGCCCGAAATTTCAGAGTTATCAGGAGATTTCAATATTTGTTTTATCATTACAGGAACAATATTTTGTAATCTTTTCACAGTTTTTTCACTAGGAACCGATTGTGTATCGTTTAGAAATCCACCACTGCCACTGTCCATAGTCATATCCATGTTCATGGTTATTGTATTACTATTATGCACTATTTTTATAAAAATATGATGTGACTTGATTAATTTATATATAAAATTATAATATTTACGATATAAACTAGATTTATTTCTTTACCTTTCCCACTGCAAACTCTAGTAAATATGAAAAATTCTCAATTTGCCAGTTACTATTTTGTTTCAATTCAATAACAGCCTTACCGCGGTTATTTAATGAATTATCTTAATACATGTTACTATGTACATTTATTCATTAAAATGTAACTAGAACTGGGGAATTGCGTAGAATGAACGATATTAGAAAAATATCGATATTGGAATCGATATGAATATCGATAAGTAAACATTGATGTCTGATAAATATCGAAATAAAAACATGTTTCGATGAATATCGATCATCTCTAGAATAGTGTATTTTACGGTAATAGCAAACCTCAAAATCATGACAACTGCGTTCAATAATTACAAAAGTGTGATAATTATTTAATGATGGATAAAATATTAACCAAATCATTACAATGCAGTCGTTATTTAGCTTATAGATCAATTCCAACAAGTCAATCAAGTTTAAAGTAAGCTAAATAAAATATTTTCAAGTCAGAATGTAGAGTATGAGAAATAACATTAGTAAAACAATTTTATCTCTATACAAATACATTATTATTAATTTGACATATTTTATGTGTATGCTTCATATTTTACAGGATCTTAAATAAAAATGTTGTGAATTTACATACAGATTTACAAAATTTAAAATCAAGGCAACATGTTCTTTGTAATAAAAACAAACATGATTTATCACAGTTTCAAAAGCGTAGCATGTTTATTCAAACCCAGGATACTCCTAATCCAAATAGTTTAAAATTTCTTCCTGGTGTTAAAGTATTAGAAGGAGGTGGTACTAAAGATTTTCCAAACGCTACTAACGCTTATTGTTCGCCTCTTGCAAAAATGTTATTTCGTATCGAAGGAGTTAAATCTGTATTTTTTGGTCCTGACTTTATTACAATAACTAAAGCGGATGAAGATATGGAATGGGGTATTTTAAAACCAGAAATATTTGCAACGATCATGGATTTTTTTGCAAGTGGATTGCCGATATTAAACGAATCACAACCTTCAGCAGATACACGTATAAAAACAAATTTTTCATGACTTACAGAGAATAATTTTTATAATAAAAATAACTATTATATATATAATAACATTATTTTAATTTTATAGTAATTAATGAAGACGATGATGAAATTGTCCAGATGATAAAAGAACTTTTAGATACACGAATACGTCCTACTGTACAAGAAGATGGAGGTGATATTGTTTTTATGGTAAACATAATTTATAACGCTCAAATAAAATCACTTTTAAATAAACTTTTGTAAATTTCTCAGATATTTAAATTGACTTTGTTATAGGGTTTTGAAGAAGGTATCGTAAAACTTAAAATGCAAGGTTCTTGCACTAGTTGCCCTAGTTCTGTTGTAACATTGAGAAGTGGAGTTCAAAATATGATGCAGTTTTACATACCCGAAGTATTAGGTGTCATACAAGTTGAAGACGAAACTGATAAAGTAGCGAAAAAGGAATTTGAAAAACTAGAAGAAAAATTACAAAAGTCGTAGAGTAATATTAATAACAAATAATTTTTTGAGATATTCTACATAGAGTGTAGTTGACAAAATACATGATATTATGCATAATGTAAATCATATTGCGGATCAATTATAGCAAAAATACTATGTACATGTTTTGAGAAAAATAAAAAAAATAAAATAATAAATATTTAAAAAGAAAAAATATATTGACGTTTACAGTTTTTTTTTATTTTTCTACTTTTTTTACAAAGTATTAGCGGCTAGATACAGAGACTTGCCATACGCGAATAGTGTTGTCAGAGTATCCAGCAAATAATGTTTGTCCATCGGTAGACCAAGCGAGAGACAAACATTGAGGTGGTTCTGCTTTACTTGTTGCAGATACAACTTCAGGTTTCAATTCCTCAACCATTTCTTTAGTCTCAAGATCCCAAATCTTGATCCATGGTCCAAATGCAGCACAGAGCCAATAGCGATTAGGGCTAAAGCAAAGTGCAGTAATGATATCATTATGATCAAGAGTATGAAGGTGCTTGCCATCATTCAAATCCCACAACATAGCTTTGCAATCCTGTAAAAACAATCAAAAATTATATTTAATAAGAGAGTTCGTCACATTAATAAAATAAATATTTTGTTTTATAAATTAATTTCTTGCATACCTTTCCACCAGATGCACATAATGAACCATCTGGAGAAACAGTAACTGTATTGAGATATCCAGAATGTCCATTGTGGTTGATCTTTAGTCTGCAATTTGTCAAGTTCCATACCTGTAAAAGATTAATCATTCTATAAAATAACAAGAATATTCATAATTTTAAATATGTAAATGTAAACATAAATATTCAGTCCCATATCCGCTACCATTCATAGATATCATGGTTTTAAAAGGTTCATCATTTGAATCAATTTGATACGATATTACATTTTTACATAATTTTTTATTAGCATACCTTAACAACGCAATCCCAGCCTGCAGATACAATAATAGGATTGGAATGATTTGGTGAAAAGCGTACGCAGCTGACCCAATCCGTATGTCCTTCTTCTTGAATAGTATATTTACATTCTGCCAATGTATTCCACAACTTGATACTCTTGTCTCGAGAACCCGAAACAATTTGTCGATTGTCTACAGAGAAGGCGACACTCAGGACATCCTAACAAAACAAATGTTGATTCCTTTTGCTCAAATTAATTATATTTTACAAAGATTTGTTAATAAGCCTTTATGGAACGATATTATAAACCGGCCAATACTTACAGTATTGTAGGTTTAGCCCACCTCTTCTATTTACATTACAAAATAAAATATATAAAAAAAAGCTTCAGTTAATTTCCGGTTTGAGGTATCGCCAGTTTACCCCAATCTCAGAATACAAGTTCCCACCTTGGAATGATCTTCGAATCTCCGTGTGGTCCTGCCTGCAGCTAAGTCCCAAAGGCGAAGAGTTTTGTCCCAGGAACCGGATAATGCATAATTTCCATCGGAAGATAGAACAACATCACTGATGAAATGTGAATGACCATATAGACGTTTTTGGGGAATACCATAATTAGCATCATCACGCGTTAACTTCCATACAATTAATGTTTTATCTATAAATATAATTAAAAAGTTAATGCACTATTATTATAAAACGTAGAGTCGACATTGCATGCAGGCGTGGGTCGGTTGTTTGAGCGGCCATTACTCGCTACGACGACATAGACGAACCGCCAAACGGGAAGATAGTATATCGCAAACAGCACGAATTTAAGATATTTTACATAAACAGCATTATGTGCTCTTTGAAATGAGATTATTAATTGTACTTTTTAAATACATCATTACACAAACAAAAATCAATATAAATTACTCCAATGAAAAATATATATGTACAGGAACACAAATCTAACAGATGACTTACCACGTGAGGAGGATAAAATCATATCCGGGTATTTCGGATTTGTCGCAATTTGCGTAACCGAACCATTATGACCCCGAAGAGTTCCCCTTAACTGCAGAGTTTCAGTCATCTTGAATGCGGTTAAATTTTTTTAAAACAAAGATGTATTCGGATTACTTCGACCATCCACTCGTATTGAAATGTGGAGTGAGAAAGGATAGTCGGAAGCAGGCAACACGCATTCAAGCATTGTACATGAATACATAGAGAGCAGTACTACTTGTGTTATTATAGTATTGTAATAATATATAAATGACGATATAAAATGCAACAATTAGTTTATTAACATCTAAAGAATTTATTTAAAAAATAAAAAAACATCGAACCCTTGATAAAATAATTATCAAACATTTCAATTTTGATTTTAATCGATAAATATGAGAAGAAAACAAATATGTCGTAATGGCGCGAATTTTAAATGTACAACTATGTAAATTATAATGTATGTTAAATGATAGGATTCAAATATAAACTTAATATGAAATGTTACATAATACAAAATATGAAATCGTAATAAAGGTTAAATTTTAGATAATTTTTGTAATCACGATAATGTGTTTTACGTTATAATGCATTTAAGTTCAATTAAGTAGCATTTATAACGCTCGCATGCTTTACTAGTAGTTTGTATTCTATGGTAGTAAGAGGTGAAGTATGATTGGTGAATGAATAGCATGGGTGGATCTTGCAAGAGTTTTAAAGGTGTGCGTATGTGAAAGGGAATAAAGAAAGTAATAAAAATAGGGTCATTGAAATCAGTAGGACAGAATTTAAAAATAACATTAACTCATGAGAGTTTGACAATTTAAAATGATGTGGTTTATATCGATATGGATCCTTCTAAGTGTCTGCCAAATAAATGCTTTTAATTTGGAAGCACGAATACCTGTTGTTAAAAGAGGATTAAATGGTTCCTACTTTGGTTATTCGGTAGCCGAACATCAAGAAATTACTGAGGATGGTACTGGAAAAGCTAAAAGTTGGTTAGTAATTTTCAATGATCTTCTGTAGACTAAATTTCATTTTATAATCAACATCGTTTTTATGTCTCTTTCTCATTTTTCTTCTTCGACTCTAAGGATACTCAGATAAGAAACGAGATAAGATGAATGTAAACATGACACTATCAACTATCTTTGTCTAGTATAATCAAATTTAAATTTTACTTAAAATGACATAATTTGGTACTTATAATAATTAACATTAAAATGAATGATTAATTTTTTATAATAAAATGAATAAAACTATATACTTTATATTGGTAATGTAGTATAATGGAGTTTGAGGAATTCGATTTCGAACATCGTTTAGGTCGGACGTATTATCTTTTCAATATTTTCAAGTTTATAACATACTTTTGTGAATCTCAATATGATCAGAACGTGTAACTCTTACCTCGAAAAATGAAGTTCTGTCGAGTACAATGTAATACGAGTATGAAATATATAAATATGCTCCTTATAATGATAGGCTGTATTCTTTAAGAAGAATCATGTTTTTATATATCTATTGTTTACTTAGAGTCTGCATTTTTTATATACTATATGAATTAATTAATAAATAAATATAAAATAAAATTGAAACTTTGTTATACAATAATATGATGACGATAATACATCTTTGCCTTGAATCAAACTTTAAACAAATAAATGTATTAATGATGAATATCAATTTATTTTTTTCTTGTAAAATAACAAAAAAATAAAATAATTGATATTTTATAGGATGTTAATCGGCGCTCCATTAGATCAGAACAGGCAACCAGAAACAAATAGATCTGGTGCATTATGGCAATGTCCATTAACGACGTATACAAGGGATTGTATTCAAGTTATCACAGATGGACGATCAAGTATGTTTAATTTTGGTTGTATATCCTTGTTAACGGTTAACCAAGTAGTAATTTATATTTAATGTTCATTTATCATTGGTGATGGAAATTCTTAAAAGAATCTATTGTGTATTATTGTTTATACAGGATGATAACCCTGTATATAGAAAAATTATTTCTACATTACTGTAAACATAATAGCTAGTATGTGGTCTAATAACTGTTTATTAATTTGATAAAGCATGTAAACTCGTAAATTTGTGGTACCGTGTATAATGTAAGATTATATTCTTTTCTTTTTTTTTTTAATTTTCTTTGTTTAATTTATGTCAGTTGTATAATAAGATTATTTTTTGTTAAATCATGTTTTGGTTAACCAGCAGCAGAGGGTGGTCTGTATGATCCAAGTAAGTGAAACAAAAACAGATGTGACAGAATGGTTGAATGAGAAATTCTTCGAACTTTTTTTTGTTTTTACCCTTTTTTTAAAGATATTTTTTGATTATTTTTATGAATACTTTTTTTATTTTTATTTTAAATGCTTAAAAATAGGAATACTCTAGCATGGAGGATTAACTATAATATTTATCTTTGTTTGTAAAATTAATACTTTTTCTTCATCATTTTTCCTTTCTATACTAAACACGTGCACGTTATGTTCTGTGTATGACATAAAAATGTCATAACATTTATATGTTATAACTCTGTAAATGTGGGAGATTTAATTTTTCCAATGATCAGTTACATCATTAACAAGCATTATTTCAACCTATAGCATGTAAATTGATAAATATATATTTTGTGTGATTTATAGCAGGGCTTTGCAAAAGTGTGGGCTCGCAAAATTGTAGCAAAATTTAAAAATCAATACGAAAACAATTTAGCAGCATTGCATGTATAATATGGTTGTAAATTTATGGTGGTAAAATAAAAAATAAATATAGAATCTTCTATACCAGGTTTTGCAAAAATTTGAGAAGCCCTGATTTGTAGTGCAGTATACTTCAACTGTTTTAGTCCCAGGAAGGTTCTTTGTTTTGAAAAATTTATATTGTATATTACACTCAATAAAATAATATAAAATAATAAATATTGTTCGTGTAAAATTACCAAGAAAAAAGAAAAGAACTTTTTGGGAAGACAATATGTCGAATAAAGTCAAACAACGTGATGAGATTTTTGTCTTAGTATTCAGTATTCTTAATGACAGCTTGCATTAGTAAAATTTAACGTACAAACTTTCACAGAATTCCAGTGCACCGTAAGTTTTCCACAATGGTCAAATTTATTGGGTTTTTTTCGACATTAAATCTGAAGAACTTCTTGAGACTTAAACGGTAATAATTATGATTATTATATATCAAGAAAAAATAAAATACTTTTTCTAACTATAACTGTTCAAATAAACATTGTAGTAAAATGTTAAAACAACTTTGATTTCAGTTTAAATCATTTTACTCAATTAATCATATTTTATCTTTATTTTATTTGAAAATCATTGTGTATTAATATATAACATTTTAATTATTTTGCTTTACAGATATTGTAAAGTACTAACACATTGATTAATATTAATAACAATTATATAATTACTATTTATTGTCTTAACGAGTTACAAATATTTTTATATAATAAACGATATGATTTGATCTGATTTTTCATGTTAGGTATACTGCATATGCTCAACTCTTCTTTTTCTATATGATAGATACATTAAAAAAAAAACAAACTTTGTAAAAAAAGAGTTGAGTGTAGTTAAAGAAAGAAATATATTTTACGGTTTGTTTTCTGATTCATAAAGATCAATGGTATATGCAAAATTTGATACGTAAAATGATGATAATGTTATTATTCTAAAGTTTCTATTTCTAGGTATTGATTCTGACGATTTAATTCCTCCTGGTAAGGATGAAATAAAAGATAATCAATGGTTAGGAGTCACAGTGCGTAGTCAGGGTGTTGGTGGTAAAGTAATGGTGTGTGTTTTAACACTTTATATTATTTTGTTGTCATGTAAAATAACTAACAACATATTTTTACTAATATATTTCATTAAAGGTATGTGCTCATCGACATATTGTTAAAATCGCTGACTCTCGATGGGGAAAGGGTCAGTGTTATATATTGACTCAGGATTTAAAATATCTAGAGTTAAAAAAACCATGCTCAGGAAAACCTACTAATAAGTAAGATATATAATAACAATGAATTATATTGTTCTAAGGGTTTTTGTTATTTTATTTGATTTTATTTCTACAGAGCACATGAACAATTTGGATATTGTCAAGCTGGTACAAGCGGAGTACTTACTTCTGAAGATCGTGTAGTAATTGGTACACCTGGTCCTCATACATGGAAAGGAACGTTATATCTTTTTACTGTCTCTGATGAATTTTTAAATAGGGACAATACTGTTTACAATGTTCCAATGCAAGAGTCTTCACCGGTTAGCAAATACAGTTACTTAGGTCGGTACATAATAATTCATTTGTATTATTTATAAGCTTTTAAATAACTTCAATTATATTATAAACCAATTTTATATAGGTATGTCAGTTGCTGTGGGTAACTTCTTTGGAAATGGTTTAGCATACGCTGCTGGAGCACCACGTTCAAGAGGTACAGGAGAAGTTGTTGTTCTTACAAGGAAAGACTTTAAAGCTGAAATGGATGTTGCTTTAATTTTAAGTGGTGAACAATTTGCTTCAAGTTTTGGATATGAAATTACTTCTGCGGATGTCAATGGAGACAAGTAAGAAAAAATTGTTGTTATAATATATTAAACATTATTTGATATTGTCAAAATTATTTTAATTCTTTATTTATTTCAGAATTACAGATTTAATTGTGGCAGCTCCATTTTATTTTAATAAAGCAGAAGGTGGAGCTGTTTATATTTTTACAACGTTACGTAAAAATATTAAAGATAGCGATAAATATAAGCCTGTTAAATTAGTCGGACGCGAAGAATCAAGGTTTGGCTTTGCGTTGACTAACTTAGGAGATTTGAACAAAGATGGTTACGAAGATATTGCTATTGGTGCTCCTTATGAAGGAAAAGGAACAGTGTATATATATCTTGGATCTAAAAATGGTATCATTACAACGCCATCACAGGTATTTAAAGCAATTTTAAAAGCAATTGAATCTAAAAATCTAAAGTTACTCGGACTTTTATAAATAAAATTTTAACAATAATTTTATTTATAGATCATTCATTCAGAAGATACTCCAGTACCATTACGTACCTTTGGATATTCATTAAGTGGAGGAATTGATATGGATCAAAATGGTTATCCTGATTTATTGGTCGGTGCTTATGAAGATGATGCTGCTGTACTCCTTCGTTCCAAAAAAATTATTGACATTACCACGTATATTGGCTACCTTAAAAAAGATGGGACATATCAAGACAAGATAGATCCTATAGATCCTAATAAATTAGGATGTGCAGCAAATCCCGATGCAAATCATACGTGGTATATATCATATGCAAGTTTATAAATATGTGCATGACGAGTAGACATTACGATTAAAAAAATTTGTTATATATTTTAGCTTTTCATTTGAAGCGTGTTGTAAAACAGAATCTTTGGTTAAAGAAGAAGACATGCAAAATTTACGATTGAATTATTACATAGAGGCTGAGACTTATTCTGGTGTTAAAAAATTTTCTAGAGTCTGGTTTGATGCTGGTAATACACGCCCTCATTATATTAATCGTACGGTTACTTTGGATACAAGTAAATTAGTACATTGTCAAACGGAAGTTGTGTACTTGAAGGTAGAATATTTAACGAAATAAAAATACACGTATAAAATATTTGAAATATTAGCTAATAATGTAAAAATAATTATTTTTTTAAGGAAAATACTCGCGATATCCAATCACCCATTAAATTCAGATTAAATTATTCGTTGATACAAGAAGAACCAATAATGCGTGCCGAAGGAGATCCATTGCCTGATATTAAAAATTATCCAATTCTTAATCAACAGGAAGCAGCTCGCATATTTGAAGCAACATTCCAGAAAGATTGTGGAAATAATGATATTTGTGAAAGCGATTTGCAAGTGTATGCGCATTTGAATTTATCAGGTTTGTATCTGTTGATCAATTTTGTATTATAATTTTCCCCAGCTTATATCGATTATACTTAACTTCAGAATATTCGATAATCATGTCTAAACATTTCGAAAGTTTCGAATGTTGCATTTACACCTACTCTTCCTCGTTTATCATTTGTTTATTATACACTTTTACGATCTTATTCACACACATACACACACACTTCCACACGTATTCATTTTGTTACGCTTGTTCGTCAAAAAAGAAAATGTATCTAAATTTATTATAATTATTTTCAGTTTCATCAGTTAAGCCTAACTTCTACGAATTACTTCTTGGTGAGAAGGAAGAAGTGGTAGTTGAAGTTAACGTAACGAACGTTGGTGAATCGGCATACGAAGCGCAACTCTTTATAACTCATTCACAAAATTTAAATTACATTGCTAGTAAAAGCAATGATTCTGTAATCTGTAATTTATACAATGCCACATTGGTGGCATGTTCGATTGGTAATCCATTTAAGAAAGACAAAATGGTGAACATACAAGTGCGATTTGATCCAAAAGGTTTAGAAGACAATGAATCACTCTTAGATTTTGTGATTTTTGCTAATTCGACATCGAAAGAAGTAACAGAAAAGAAACCTACATTGTTACAAGCTACTGTACTAAAAAGAGCTGAATTATCAATAAAAGGGTAAGTTTGTTGTGCGTGGTATGTAAAATCTGTTTATTATTTATTATATATTTATGATTTAATTTGTATTAATACTTATTTGTTTATTCATTTAACAGAAGTGCGAAAACTCAATGGGCATTTTATGGTGGACCAGTTATTGGCGAATCAGCTATAAAACATTTAAGTGAAATAGGACCTAAAGTTTCACATACTTATGAAATATTTAATGAAGGACCATGGAAAGTGAGTAGCGTTGAAGTGAGAATTTCGTGGCCCTATGAAGTCGCGAATGATAAACCTCATGGCAAATGGCTACTCTATTTAGAAGAATTACCAACTGTGCAAAGTAATTATATTTTATATTATTTAAGGAAACAGTAAAAATAAAAAATAAAACATTTGTGTGTGTGTGTGTGTGTTTAGCTTTAGGTGAAGGAGAATGTACACTTCCACCAGGTCATTCAGTCAATCCATTAAAATTACAAGACTCTGTTAGTTTCGAAGACTTGGATACGATTTTCCCAACATCATCTACGTCGCCTCCTATTTTGTATAATCATACTAATCATATAAGAATGAAACGAGATACAGAAAAAGTTGTTAATACTCGAACGATTGTTGATAAAGATGGACATAAACATTATATTGTTTCAATGGTAGATTAATGAAATATTTTAGTTAAACATTAATTAAAACATTAGTCAACTCTAATATATATATTATTTTAAATTATATTTATTTTACAGAATTGTAAAGCTGGAACGGCTAAATGTTTTGATATAACGTGTTTCATATACAACTTGCAACGAAAACAAGAAGCAATTATAACTGTCAAAGCAAGGTAAATTTTTGTATAGTATAATAAATACCATACTTTTTTTGTTATGGAGAAGATAGAAAAGTAACCTTTGATAACAATTGTATTTAAATTTGTATAGACTTTGGAATTCAACATTGGTAGAAGATTATCCGAAAGTAGACATGGTAAAGATAGGTTCCAACGCAAAAATAATTATACCTCCTAATGTTGTGATACAACAAGAAAATTTAAAGGATGATTATGCAGTTGTACGTATATTTTGTTACTACGATCATTTATTTTACCTTTTATTTTTAATTAATAAATATTATCTATTTGTATTTTACAGGCTGAAACAGTTGCATATCCAGATCCTTTAGATCAACAGGACGTAGAACCTGTTCCCATTTGGATAATCATAGTAGCAGTAGCTGCAGGTTTACTATTATTCATTTTACTTACATTAATACTTCGAAAGTTAGGATTCTTTAAACGAAGACGACCAGATCCTACTTTATCTGGTAACCTTGAAAAACATAAAGACGATAATCCAGAAAATGAAGCCTTATTTAAACATTGAAAACTTATTTAAAAGAAGAACAAAAAATTGAAACATAAAAAGCACAAAAAATACTTACAACGTAGCTTTAACGAATTATCACAATACTTACATTCAGTACTTATAAATATATATAAAGAACCAATAACTGGACAGCAACTTTAAAATGACATCAAAGTTGTTTATACATTTTTTATGTACACTATTGTGTATATAACAGAAGCAGCTAAGTATATGCAATTTATGAGAAACAAAAAAAAAGAAATTGTGATAATGACCTTTTATATTAACCACTTGCACTGCAATTGAATGATGAAAATTTTATATTTCAAAGAAGCATTTCATTTTAATTAGCCATTATATATTATAAATTTTTATAAAAAAAACATATATTGCATTTTATGAATTATATATTTTAAATTATATATTTACTGTAACTCTTTTAGTCAAATGTGTAGCTCGTTATTGTGCGGTTGAATATAAAAAACTCATGATGAGCTAGACTCGTCATTTTAGCGCAAGTGGGTTAAATATTTACTTCTTTTTTAAAATAGTGCCAGCACTATTCTCAAAAAAGAGAAGATATACTTTTATATATTTATATATACCTATATATATATATATATATATATTGTTGCGAGCCAGCTTGAACCGTTACTATGAGAAAGCTGCTAATAGGCGACAGGATGTTAATTAGGAAGATCTTGACGGAAGTAGATCTAGAAATATACGGAAACTAGGAAAGACCGGTCTGACAAAGTCCAGTCCAGTTAAAACAGCCAGGCTCCTCGTGAGGAAGGTGGAGGATGAAGACGTTTACGTGTAGGGAGGAAGGCAGAAATTTTTAGTTTTCAGGGGAAAGGTAAATGAGAGGTCACGTAGGCTGTTGGTAGATAGAGGGTCCAAAATTCGTGGATGGGAATTCCGAGAAGGCAAAAATGTAACGTACTATCCACGAACACGAATTATAACAAGAACAAGAACTTTATTATAAGAACATTAATAATTTTACAACGACTTTAGCTCTCTTAATAATTCCGCGTAATCCTAAACGCGTCCGTTCTCCATGATCTCCCATCAAGATCTCTCTAATCAATATCCTGTCACCTAATAACAACTTTCAGTAAGTAGTAACGGCTCAAGCTGGCTTCCAACATTATATGTATATATATATGTATATTTACATATTTATGTTTATTACATAGTATTTTATATTTTGATAAAACATACATATATTATGATAGCTACTGTTAATGTATCACTTATTAATTTATCTCGGTATAAGTACATTAAAAATTTGTTACATATTTTTTATCATCAAAAATATATGTTATGCAATGATGCTTTATTAAAATATAAAGCAAAAATTCAACGCTATCATTTGGAATTATAGTTTGCACAATAATATTAGGTCTACAATGAAGACTGCTATAAAATAATAATACTAATTAATTAACGCATCCACTTATTTACTTAAATAATATTAAAATGTGCCCATACGTGTGTATGCATGAGGTAATGATGTGTGTAAGGATACATTTACAGTATGTAAAGTAACTTTTCTTAGTTGTATCGTCTGATGGAAGAATGGTATAATGTAACGTTTTCCAACAAATGATAGCAGTAATTTAATTTTTTTTTTTTTTTAATAAACAATAGCAGCTTTTAGTTTTTGTTAATGCATAACTTTGTCAATATTTAGAAACGTATTTTAATAATTTTTTTTTTTTCGTAGATTATTATATACTTTAAATTTAATTGTAAGTTATATATATTGCCTTATTTACCATTAGAAATTGACGATTTAGAAGAAAAAAAAAAAGAGGAAGATATATTTAGTAAATAGCTTTCGCTAACTTTATACTGCCTTTTATAATGATACTGTACTATAAATTAAGGTAAATTTGTAGTTGGCAGTATCATTATATATATTTAATATGTTATTATTATTATTATTATTATTATTAAAAGTAACTTTATATATATGCACATGATAATAATTAAAAATTAAAAAAAAAAGAAAAAAAACAATTCTGTATATTTTCGTAAGGTAAACTTGGTTTTTTATACTAAAGAAATTTTATATATAAATTAATATGAAATTATTTCTTGCAATATTTGTTTATATGATTATTTAAAGAATTTTAAAAAAATGTTATTTAAAATATATTTATATAATATCAAAACTTAAAAAGACTAGAGTTAATAAAAAGAAAAATGTAACTTTTATTAAAAGTTTTATTAACAATTTGATCATCAGCGAATTTGTCAAAGTTCGTTAATTATAGGAACATAAATTAGATTCTTTAATATATATAAAATAATTAAATTTTCTCTATGGTTTCTATTTTTATTTATTTTTTTTTATTTCTCGCATTATGAATCCCTGTTGGGATTATGAAACATACAGATATTTTAACAAACGTAGAAGTGATACAATTTTATAGATTTAGGATAAAGTAGTTTTTTTATTTTAACATATGGACTATCGAATATGACTAGATTCAGAGGTCACATTTTTCTAGAAAATCATTTAAGAAAAATTAGTACAATTTTCCTATTACTTTTCTTAATAATAAGAAACATTTGTTGATAATCTCTGTATAGATTACGAGGATTTTCAAATAGTTGAATTGCTTGCATGATAGATATTTTCTTTACAAAATGTATTAAACGATTTACAGAAGTACTTTAATCATGTAACATCATTTTTGATAATCTAAGATATGAGCAATTAGTAATTCTTTGTTTGAACGTTAAAATAACATTTTAGTATTTCTTATTTCCCATAGCAAGTGTAAAGAAATGAGAAGGAAGAGCATTTTTAATATATGGTAAGGATTCCAATCTATCACAGTTTATTTTGAATCTTAAACATTTCATTTCATTTGTAGCATAAACAGTTTTATTAGGCAAATTAGCTAATGTATTTATATTATATAATAATATATTATGTATAACCCAATTCATTAACTAAACCAACAGACTGTAAGTAAATTAAAAATATCTATTTATCTAATTAATAAATTCATAAAACGAATTGACAAATTTCTATACAATAATATTGATAATTATTTTTATATTTGTCAAAATACAATGAATGCTCGCACATATCATTAACATTTGCAAATTAAGTACATATATTCATATTTTTATTATAAAATTAATGGCATGTGAATAAATCAAAATTGATTTTATATGCATTAGATCGTTTCAAAAGTTTCTTATACTTTATAAGTAATAACTAATAAATAATAACTAATAAGTTATATACGCACAATATATTTTTCTTTTTGTTATTTTACTGAATAATATACGATTCATTCTGCTCTATTAATTTTTTTTATACTGTATATTACTCGGTAAAATAATAAATATTGTACAAGTAAAATTACGAAGAAAAGAAACAAAACTTTAAAGACGACCTAACATATATTTTATCAATATTTCTTAATAATCATTTTTTGTTAGAAAAATAATTATAAATTCAAATTACATATGGAATACACATGTTGTAACACATTCCTCAAATGACTTAGATATTTCACAATAATAATGAAAGTAAAACTAGAAAAGAAAGTAATGAAATGGTGAACTGGATTGTATGATACATTAATGTAAAATAAATTGTAAAAGGTCATTATGGATGCGTGAAGACTTGGAAGTTACTGCTTGTATAAATTAAAATTGGCTATGTAAAAATCTAATACAATTGCTTACAAACAACAAATGCTAATTCTGGTATTTGCTTACTAATAATAAAACGAATTTATAACAATAAGAAATATATATATACATACATAATATTTCGTATTAAACTTTATATAAAATGTAAAAATTTATGCAATAAAACGTTAACGTTTAAATAAAAAAAGATTTTACTTTATTAACAAAAAAAAAAAAAAGGAAAGAACAACAAATTTGATAATTCGATAAATTTAAATCAATTAATATGATGCATATTCAATATTGTTTTGTTGTAAAACGTCTTTAGATACAAACAGTCTAAAGTTATAAACCTGTAAAAAGAGTTAACGAGTTAGAGATTTAAAATTCTTTTGTATTTACATCGCTTGTAGAGCTAATATTTGAATACCTGTATAATAAAATAGTGAGCGGTGCTGTAGATGCATGCCATAAGGAATGGGCATCAAAAATCCAAAATATTGGTGAAAAATCTAATACTTCTAACAGAGTAGAAAGAACTGCTAAAATATTGAACCAACCAACAAGATAAGCGTGAGGTAATTCACGTCTAACATTGTACCACCATAACATTGTTATCACAAAAGATAAAAAACCTATAATTAAACATTATTGCAATTAAATATATACAGTGCCATTAGTAATGATTCATCGAGTTTTAACTAGTTGTATTTTATAAAGTATTACTAATAAAATATTGACCAATATATCATTTGAGACAGAACTTTAACAAAATCTTGACTCAACCCGATGAATCATTTAGAATTTTATCCTGTATATAAGATTTATTACCTATTACTACATTGAATTTCATGTTGTATCCATAATTAATTGATCCAGACCACAAATGTATTAAATGTGTATATAAAATACTGATATAACAACAAGTAAGTATAATAAAAGTTTTAGTATGCTTATACGTTATTCTATAATTAACAAAAAACAAAATGTATTAATCATTCGCTCTTTCTATATATATAAATATAGAATGAAAGTAATTAGTTATTTGCAAATAGGTTTTACCTTAATAACATGCAATATAATAATGTTAGTACGATAGCAAATGCGGAAGAATAATCCATTACTTCCGTAAAGTCTGTGTCACGAGCATGGAAAATCGTAGACCAAAACCATCCATTCAAACAGATCTAAGGTATATTTTGTTTACACACAATTAACTATTATATTAATTATATAAATTTGTTATAGTATTAGATTCTACTAAAAGTTTTTTACTTTTTCTTGATAAGTTGTTTTACACGCGCAATATTATTTTATTGAAATAATATATGATTCATTCTGATCTATTAAATTTATCTATACCATACATCTTGCAGTAAAATAACATAACATAAACAATATTATGCGTGTAAAATTAATAAGAAAAAGAAAAAAACTGTAACTTACTTAACACATTGTTGACTGGCAGTATTTTTTAGAGTTTATTTTTTGTCATCAGTTATTATTATTGATCTGCGTGAAATAAAGGTGCACCGATTACGAATTAACTCGTAATCGGTCAACAACAATTTTGCATCATGACACGAGTTTACTCGTGACCGGTCAACAATGTATTAATAATTATTCAAATACTCACAAGACTAAAATAAGTCCAAACATAAAACATAGGATATTTGGAATTAACTTTCTTTTTAAATTTCCAATACAATACCCAATGCGCATAAAAATTCAATATCGAAAACAAAACAGAAGCTGGTTCTTGGCATCCAAACATACGTATAAACGGCCACTATTATCAAATATATAAATATATAGAATGCTTTCTTATCTAATGTTTTAATTAATAATCTTTACAACTTACTTTTCCATTAAATTGTGGAACCCTTAAACCGTGACTTTCAAAATATTCAACTGTACGCCACATACACATGTATTTACAATCTTCAATACAAGACCATGATAATAATGAAAGAGATAAGGCTGGTGGATTATTAAAAGTTACATCTATAAAGGAAGGATTTATTTGAAAGATTAGTTTCCGTCAGTATTTTATAATACCGTATACAAAATATTAAAAAAGAAAATATTAAAGAAAAAGTAACTTTATAGGAAAGTTTCATAAATTAAATCAAATAATAAATCTTAAATATAAATTCTAACCATAAAAGAATATTTTCAATACGTACTATTTTTACAATGATTGTTAAGATATTTTATAAGACACTGATTGTGATATGGAGATTCGTCTCCTATCGATGCAATTACGTTTGTAAAACAAAATATCTGAAGGAATAGACAAATTAACCATATCGGTTTTGACATAATGTCAAGAATTGTATAACTACATCACAACATATGTAATATATATATATATGATACTTTTTAATAATAAAGAAAAGTTAATACTCGATTAAAACATACAACTTTGTTAAGAATCAAAACCGAAATGAAAAAAGAACAACTTTGACAAAGAATTTAATTAAATAAAGTAAAGCAATTAAAAGTTATTAAATGACGTATAACCTAATTTCATTTACACATATGTACGCAATAATATTTATAAGTTATCGAATAACTGTACAATAATATAAGGTATATATATATAAATAAAACATTGAAATGAATTAATTTGATAAATATTTGATTAACCAGGAGAAATAAAAAAATGTAAAAATTGTAATTTTAATTTAAATAGTACCGCGTAAAAATAATCGATGTATCGATTTCACGATATCGTAATCGACAATCGTTAATGTGCGATTTGATTTGTACGTGGTAATCTAATGTAAAACTGATCATTTTCGTTACTTTTAAGAAATGATAACGAACAATTAATGATATTTAATGCGTTTCTACTTGTAAAGGTAAAAACGTTTGCGCAAGAAGAAAATATTTCAGGAGATTTTAATGCTTAAAAGATGGCAACACTTACAAGGAACAAATCTTGATTATTTCGTTCTATGGTTTTCCTACAATTCTGCGGTACAGAACTTTTTTTTCAAGGTGCGTTTTCCGGTTTTATTTTCCGTCACGCTGCGAACGTTGACAGTGTCAAAGATGTAGTTTAATAATTACATTTTAAATGATTACATGAAATTATGCTACGCTCAACGAAGATCAATCTATTCTGAGAAATGTAAGTTATAATTGTTTTTTTTTTCTAAATATATTAGAATTTATATATTTATTCCAGTTCGGTAATGTTAAAAAAGATTTTTATCTTTAATTATGAATTGTCTTTTTTTAACGATATATTAGATGGTAATAAATTTATACAATATATTAAACGTATAGAAATAATCATAATATTTAATATTTCCTTACAATTGGATTTGATTTAGGTATAAGTATAACAGTATGATTTTATGGATTCATGCTTGTGTTACCTGACGTAATTGACAATGGACTCGGCTTTGACTGCAGTAATAAATCATTTCTATAGTCAATACATATGTTAACAATGCTAGCATCATGGAAACGTCGAACATTCACAAGGGATACATATATTTCTGGAGCACCGTGGAACACAGTGGTAATATAGAATATTTAAAAAAATATATAATTCATAAGTTAATTTTTAAAATATATTACTTTGGAGACAAAAAAATCCATTACTTTTACATGAACTTCAAGACTTTATTTAATATGTTTCGGATTGTCTGGATTTGGGTCAAATATGAACCGTTCTGTTCTATAATTTGTTACCATTTTAAAGGTAGCTTCACACATAATGCCTCTCTCATAAAAGTCCTTGGTCCCTATTAGCGAAAAACTCCAGTAATCGATTTTCACAATCCTCTCTTGATGCCAATTTCTTATTACTAAAGAAGTTTTGTAATGCAAGAAAAACATAGTAATCGTTTGGTGCCAG
>JACGTP010000053.1:140329-171256 GCA_023678845.1 Mischocyttarus mexicanus | reverse complement strand
GATTCCAATTAAGATCAATCCTTGGATTAAAAGCATGGAAACTTCGTCAATCGAATTGCATTATACTCGTTAATTACGTATCACGTATACAACTTACATCGTTTTACATAAATTTATTTGCGTCAGAGAACACACACGGGGGCCGATCGATAATACCGAGAAAGAACTTCTCTCTGCGTCCCTTTTATTACTTACGACCTCTCCGCATACTGTGTGAATGCAGTTCTGTTCGACGGGGTCCCTCCTCTCCCTTTCTCTCTCTCACTCTCTCTCTTTCGAAGGGCCGAACACAAGAGAACGGGAGAATGATCGTTTCAGCTAAAGAGAGAAAGAAAGAAGAATTATGCGGGATAGATGGATGGTAGGAAAGAAGGATAGGGGTTGGGAGGGGTAAGGGTAAGGGTAATGGTAAGGGTAAGGGGAAAGGGGGGTGAAGGGAATGGGTGGAGGAAGGGTCGAAAACGTTCTCGAACAAAAATTCCGTTGCCACGTAACGACGAGCTTCTTTTTTTCTTTTCTTTTTCTTTCTTCGTACCCTATCTTCAATCTCGATCAAAATTCATATTTTCAAATAATTACAATTGTAATCCAACGTTTTATGATCATATCTCTTTCTCTTTCTCCTTTCTCTTTGAATGGTTATTTTAATTTATTTCTTTAGAAACTTACTACGAGCGATTATTAAAATTAATTTTATTTATAAGATTCTCTTTGAATTTATAAATAATTACAAATATATAGAATTCTTTTATATTAGATTGTCAAGTATGAAAATGGAGCAAAATTCAATTCAATTATGTGTATTTTTTGCTCCATTTCATACTTTACAACCAAATATTAGTTTTGTAGTAAAAAGAAATCCATTGTTTTTACGTTTATTTCAAACTTAAAATAATACATTTCTTTTTTTAACTACATCTGATATGTTATTATTATTATTATAATTATTTCTTTTCATTTGAAATAATTCAAAAATTATGGCATATTTAAAATTTCATTTTGAAAAAGCTAATAAGAAAAACACGTAATGATGAATATTAATATTTAAAAAAGTAATTTAAATGTCATTGTATTGTCATTATGTCAGAAAATAATAGTGATATTTGAAAAGTATTGAATAAAGTATAACATATATAGGTTTATACGAGGGAAAAAGTGATAGAAAGTATATAAACTATTAAAGAAAAAGAATTTTTCGTGTGAATGATGAAATCGTGTAAAACGCAGACGTCGTACTCTCTTGTTACTTTGATCAAAATCGGGTGTTTCAATCAGAGCGAAAAATCGATTACCCCATACGTCAGAATAGAACAAAAGTATCGCACGTCGCTTATTCTTGTTTCTCGATTGGTTGCTAGCTTTCGCGCGCTTGTTCACTTATAAAGGGTTCCTTCCTGATTGCTCTTTTTGCTAGCTTGTTTGTTTGTTTCTTTTTTTTTTTTTCCTTCTTTTCTCGTTTTTCGCTTTTCGCTTTTCGCTTTTCGCTTTTAACAACACTCCAATTTGTTAACAATTCAAAACACAATATAAAAGGTATCGGGAAAGAGAAAAGAAAAATCCTTTTTTTTTCTTTCGTAGTTATTTCTCTCTCTCTCTCTCTCTCTCTCTGTCTTTTTTTTTTTATTAATTATTTGGATCGTTTTTTTGTAAATTAATTACGTCCGATATAAGTTAATCTTAAAGTTTATTTAATTTGTAGGAAATATTAGGTCTTTGAATAAGTTCTCACCTTTTTTTTTCACCTCATGCAAACCAGATCAAATTAAAGGTTAAATACAGTACTTTCTTACCGATGCATTACTATTTAAAATTTCATACACGGAGTACTGCTAATGTCATTTTTTTCAGAAACGGCGAGAACTTATTCAATATTTTCTACGGATCCACCGAGTGGATTATTTCTGTACGCGTGTGTGTGTGTGTTTATATTTTTCTTTTTTTGCAAAAATACAGATTCAGAGGGAAAGAATATTTATAAAAAGTAGAGGAAAAAAAAGAAGAAACGAAAAAGAAGAAAAAAAGAAAAAAATAAAACTACGAAGCGGAGTTTAACTTTCGATATTAAAGATATGCCAAGGAAAAAACACAGTACGTTCTTTTATTCGAAGCACTCTCTTTCTCTTTCTCTCTCTCTCTGTTTTTTCTCTTTCTTTTTCGCTCTACGAGATGGACGAAGGTTAACAGATTGCTTGAGAACCGCTGTTGCGTGCACCTTGCCTTTAAGGCTTCGTTTTCACTGCACTCAGCTGCAACGGCAGCAGGCATCATCGGTTAGACATTGGAATATAATTTTTAGACACAATGTCTTGAATATTTTAAATAGTTTAGTGTAAAATTATTTCAAATATCTTGATTCGACCAAAAAAATAAAAAAATACATTGAAATATCTTAATTTGTTTAACAAAATATTAACTCAATTAATTATCTGTTGGAAAAGATTTGAAAGTAACTTTAAACGTGATCTAATTGCTGAGATAGTAAAAGTTAATTTTGCACAATATGCATAAAATGAAACCTATTTTATTACATTATCCTTAACACATATTTGCCTGGTAATTTTTTGCATTACCTTTCACAAAATGCCAGTATTTTTTGACACTGTTGAAATGATATGGTCCTAAATAAAAACAACACAACTTGTTAAAAATCATATATTTGTTGAATGAAATTTTAAAAAATTAAATAAAACGAATTTGTCTTTATTATATAAATTTTAAAAATATTAAATCCCACAAAACAAGTTAAAACGAATTACTGAAAACACAAAGTTATTATTCACTTTTCTTTATTAAATAAAGTAAATTATTTTCGAATCTTTAATTTAATAAATAATTAATATTTCTTCAGCGAGTTGTACTGTTTGAAACATGTTCCAGTATGAACAGGGAATGTTCAAAAAAATCACACACATACGTAGCTGTTTTTATTTAGGTTTGCACTGTTATGCTATGGAACTAAATCTGAAATCAGTTCTTTATTTGAATTATTTCTGTTTGGTATATAAAAATTAGAATTGAATTTATTTAAAATTAACAAAAAAAAACAACAATTAATTATTTTCTGTAATATTTTCTATAATATAATTATAAATTTATATATAATTTAAATTATTAAGTTTGTCAAGTATAATATGAAACAAATTCAAATACAACTATGTGCATTTTTTGCTCCATTTCATATTTGACAACCTAATATAATATAATAATAATTATTTATATATAATAATAATATTAATATTATTATAATAATAATTATAATTGTAATAATATTATATATAAATATTTATTATATAATATAATTTCTGTTATTTGATTATTGGTGGATTACTTGTGAAATAACGAATTTTATATTCCATGAAAAAGATACAAATTGAATATTGTCAAAACAAGAATCAATTATTTTCTTTAATACACAAATGGACGAATTTGTCATTTGGCTATTAGGTGATCGTTTGCGAAATGACGAATATTCGTCATACGTACGAATATGTGTTAATGTTAGTCGTAAATCAAATTAACAGCAGTATATATAAATATATAAATAAACGAGAGTTATAATACACGTGAGAATGTGTAGTAAATCTCACGAACGATGAAAAATTAATTAAATCGCAAATCGTGTGTCGTCACCCACCAATTAGTGCGACGCTTCAATGGAAATTGTGACCCTGATAACAACGAGACGAAGTAGTTGTGTTACTCGTATACCTTTCAATAAAAATAAATAATCATCGAAACTTAAAACCGAACTTAATCCGTGATACTTTTCTGATGTGGCACTATGGTTTTTTTTTCTGTTATTCTTCAATGATTATTGTTTGTCTTTTAAGGAAAAGAAAATCGATCAAAACGTGTGACAGGGGGGGGTGGAGTGAGGAAGAGGTGGAAGAGTAGACGACAGTCGAGAGAAACTGTTAAAGAAGAAGAATATTCATTTGAAGAAAACGTCAAAAGAAAATTTTCGTTTTCTTCTTCCTATCAACGAAAGAGATGAAGAAGGGGCAGAGGGGTGAAGGGTGAAGGGTAAAGGGTGAAGGGGGAAGAGGAAAGGGGGAATCTATTGTGATCATCTACATTTTATTCCGATCTCGTATAGAGAGTGATATGTATATAACAAACGAGAACGAATATTCGATAGGTCTTTTTTTCTATCCTGCTATGGACGAGAAAAATCCTTTGATCTTGATTAGAATTAAAAAAAAAAAAAAGAACAAAAAGTAAAAAATCAAACAAACAAAAACTAAAACTAAAAAAAAGAAGAAATATAAAAATCAAGAAAAGAATAAAAAAAAAAGTGAATAAAATAAAAAATGATAGAATTCAACCTCGATTTTTGGACGAGATAAAAGTTCTGTATTCCAATACGACGTGCTGTGTATAATATGTACACACATACACACACACACACACAAACACAGTATATAGTATATATATATATATACGTGTACGTGTATATGTTTCTTCGCTATCGTGATATGGGTTAGGGTGTCGCTTTATCTCGCATGGATCTTTCGTAGATGAAAATTTGTTCCTCACGTAGCATAAGTTTCGTGGTATGCACGCGAAGCTTGGCCTCGACTTTGCTGCTGTAACAGCGAAATATAATGAGGATTACTACCGACGACTACAACACGACGACGACGACGACGACGACGAGGAATACGAGGAATACGACGAATACGATGAATACGACGAATGCGACCGACTACGACGACGAAGGACTTGCATCGTACTCATTTGCTCATTCGCACGTGCTTGTCGTGTCGGTGCATTATTTTTAAATGCGAAATACGTTTCGAGAATGAAAGAGAATGAGAGAGTGAGAGAATGAGAGAATGAGAGAATGAGAGAGATATACATGGGATAAACAGAAACGGTGCAGAACTGGCGGACGCTAACACCTGTTAACGTAACTTCAAAATGCGTTACTAATTAGCGTTTATTAATAAGCTCGACGCGTGAAAAGACGACGAGAGAAACTTTCAGTTAGGATACTTCTTCTTTCGTTCGTCTTATTATTTTACTTGATATTTTGTTTCGTTTATTTATTTTTGTGTTTTCTCTCTCTAAAAAGAAAACGCTGCAACATGTTTTTCAACGAAATATTAAAAGGTCCCGTGTTTAATGGGTGAAGGGAGATGGATCGCGTCGGTTGACACGAGTGAAGAAAATTTTTTCTTTCTTCTATTATACACACACACACACATATATGTTTATATATATGTGTATATATATATACAAATATATGTATCTTTTTGTTTTTTTTTTAATTTTATTTATTTTTTGTATTTAAAGAAAATGTACCCAGGTAAATGGAATACGTATATTCGGTCGAGCAGTGATGCGTAAAACCACCAGCACTACTACTACTACCATTAAAACACTATTATATATATTTTTATCTTTTTTGCATATCACATACACACATACATACACACACATGCATAGAGAGAGAGAAGGAGAAAGAGAATCGTTCGTGCGAATTCGTTTCTCATCGTTCGGTTTGTATCTCTCCACCTCTTTTCTCCTTCTCTTCCTTCTATGATCCCGCCTACAGAGTTTTGCTCCGCTTTTCGGTCATAAACTTGTTTTTTTTTTTTTCCTCAATACGCTTTGACGAGTTTTCAATGTGTTCTACCCATTGCCCGTTTTCTCGGGTTCGTATCTTTTCATGGTTACATATCGTTCTTTTTTTGTAACTTTTTCTTTTTTTAATACCTTATCTAAATTTATGCCTCGCTCGTGCGAGCCAAACTTCTTTTCGTCTTTTTCTCCACCTTCTCGTCCTTCGATGTTAATCCCTTATTCTTGACCTAATATCATTTTCCAGACGTCCTCGTAAGAATTATGGATTGATCGAATAATTGGTTCAAGGATTTAAGATTGTTGCGAGATAGATTTCAAAGATCTCTTACTCTCTCTCTCTCTCTCTCTCACTCTACGCGTTAGGGTTTTCGAAATGAATATAAAAATACGAAAGTGGAACGATAGAAGTCTAACGTCATAATAATCGCATGGATTAACATGCATGATTCGTTAGATAGACATGTTGCTGTGCTAACGTTGAGTCACACATGCTAAGAGATCTAAGCTTCAAAGATATTCCAGAAGATAGATAGATAGACAGATAAATAGATAAATAGAGATGTTGCATTCTATATAAAATCTTCTTTTGAAAATGATTTTTTTTGTTTGTTAATCCCAACTCTGTAATAATTTTAAAAAAAGATTCTAACTGGTTCTTATAACATTGTGAGATATAATAGTTTATTTAAAATCTACATTCTATTTTCAAACTATAAGATTAAACAAAATCAATCTTAATTAACTTTTAATGCATTCTCGCGTGACTCGATAGATCTAACCAAAACGTATATATTACACACTTATACCAAACTAAATAAATCCTTACTTTATATAGGTCAAAGGTGTAATCTCGTATTTCAAATGACTTATGATATTTCTCAAGGTATTATTCCATCGGGATATTTGAGTATACAGATATGTTACTCTCTCTTAGCGAAAGTTATAATTAAAATCGAAAATATATATATAATATATATATGTTTTGATGGTTGGAAGGTTTATATACGCAGTAGCAGTACGACGCGTTACCGTAAACGTCACGTAGGCTAAAACTTGCTGGTTTGGCCGTGTCGGCACGTAAAAGTCGTTCCCATCGGTTTCTCTCTGTAACGTGAAAAATAGAGATTGAGAGTAAAAGAGAGAGAGAGTATTACATATACCGAACGCGAGTTTCTGGTATCTATCTTGTGCACCTAATTTCGTTAGTTCGGTTTCGATTTGACGTTGAATCGATAGCTTACGTTTACAATTATTTGTGCGTTTACCAATACATACACACTACTACACTCCTCTCTTGTTTTTATCTACAGAAAATCTTTCTTTTTCTGGATATATATGTAAATATATATATACATATGTGCATGTACGTATTCTCGAAACATTTGGTTTACTCTCAAGCCACGTCCCTTTATTTCGTGAATTCAGCATCTAGCAAAAAGTTTCTAGATGAAACCATTTTTCTTCTTCGATGTCCCGAAATCTCACGTTTTAAATCGTCGTATGCCATTTAAGTGAATACGAATGATCCTATTTCGAGACACGTATTCGTTCACTGAAGAGATATTAAAACGAGATGAGGATCCATTAGAGCTCGTAGGAAAATTAGTCATTCTATTCTGGAACGTAGAAATCTCGGGGAAAACCACCACCTTGTGTAAGGTAGTACCTACGTTCCTTTTAAATTTAAATGATCATGACGTGAGATACCTATCTTGACGTATTGGGATAATGTACGGTGAAAGTATAACTAATTTTCTTTTAATTCTAAATTCTTACGATTTTTACAGTGATTTGCTAAATGGAATATAATCATGGAATATATATATATTTTTTTAATAAAGAAATTTTTAAATCATCCATCAAATTATTGGGGTAACACCACTGTAATGGCCTAAAGGAAAGTGTTTTTTTGTATTTATTTTTTTGGTGGAAGAAAAAGTGATTAATTGATAATATTGGAAGAAGTTATTTAGCATATATTTAAGTAACAAACAAAAAATTATCATAAAAAAATATTCAAAAATGACAGCACAGTAGCAATTTTCGCGAGGCACATAGAATTGTTCGTTCTGCAGTATGCAGCGTAGCTATTGCAAATTTAAATCTTGAAAAAACATTTATAAATGTTTATATCTAAATAAATACGTTTAGGGGTTTAAAAAATATTGATTTTTTTGCGATTACCTAGTATTTGAATTCGAAACGTTCAATTTTCGACTTAAAAAAACTAAAAGTAATCATTTGTTAATAAATAATGATTAAATTAACTATTTATTTATCTACAAAATATTATTCTAAAGATATTGTACAAAATTCGAATGATAAGAAATGTCAATCGTTGGAGTCATGCTGCACGTGTCGTTTTGAAAAATCGTGTTTCGAGAAAAATGTGTTTAAAGTTTTTAAATGCATTTACAAACATGCATTATAAATACAGAAAGAGCTCGAAATTATTATAAAAAGAAAAAAAAAGTATTTTTTAATAAAAGAAAGAAATCGATTTTGTTGAAAAACTTACAGTGCTTGTTATTCCTTTCTTAGGTATAAAATATATTTTAACATCGTAGATGTTAAGAGTGATCATTAAATATTCATGTTTCGTCGTAGAAGATAACTACGAAGTTAATAAAACTATTCGTTCAAGAGTTGAAGCTTTGTAACGATATTATCCTACGTTTACTATCTCTCTTTCTCTCTCTCACTCTCTTTTCTCTCTGTGTTACTCTCTTACTTTTACTCTTTCCCTTTCTCTGTTTCGTGTCAAGGAACGAATTGTTTACGCTATTGGAGCGAGTTTTCACAAGGAGAGGACGACCGTAACGGAAACGCGAATAGTTTAGCAACAATGTTTGGTTCTCGTCTAACTGACAGGCTTACTCTATAAATCGGTGGTTAAAATAATATTTAGTCGTTTCTACATTATTTCTGTCCGTCTTATATCTTTCTTCTCTCTTTCTCTTGTTCATCCTTTCAATTTATCTATCGTCTCTGAGAGGCATGAGAAGAACCAAGAGAGCCCCTATGTCCGTTTCTTCTTCGATCTTTCATCTTCGATACCAGACCGACATTGTAATTGAAATTTTTCGAATTCTCTTATTTCGTTCGTATGTATTTAACCGATCCTAAGAAAGTATCTCAAATTTCTTTGGAATTTAACTATAAACTTTCATTTCTTTTTTTTTAATATACAAAAATTTTATAATATTTTTTTAAAGTTGTATTTAGGAAGATCAACTTTTGAGGTATCTTCTCTTGTCGAATTAAAAAATATATATTAATATTATTTATATATATTATTATTATTAATATATATTATTATATTATATATATATAATATAATATATTGTTATATATTAATTATATATTATATATTATATTGTTATATATTATATTATTATAGAGTACTTTACCATTTGAGCTATCCCTATATATATTAATATATATATATATTTATTATATTATATTTATTATATTATTATAGAGTACTTTACCACTTGAGCTATCCCTATATATATATATATTAATATATTATAATATATTGTATATATAATAAAATAATTTAATATACTATAATATATAATATACTATAATATATAATATACTATACTAATATAATATACTATACTATAATATATAATATACTATACTAATATAATATACTATACTAGTATATAATATACTATAATATATATAATATTATATTAAAATTATATTAAAATAAATATTTAATTTAGATTTTAATTTTTTTTTCTCATTTTTTGAAATCTAAATTTATAGTTTACATTTAAAAGAAAAAAAATATCAGCTCGATAAATATTTTAATCACTTCAAATTATTTGTCTAAGAAAAACCATTTATTTAGAATTGTTTTATATATTTTGGTAATAGAATTTTTGAAACAACCAGTATATTAGTATAAATATATATATATTCATTGCTTTTGTCATTTGATCTTTGAGAATGAAATAACTATTAATTATGTAACCATATAAAAACATCAATGTCATGTTACCGCAACGTTATACTTGATCGTTATCTGAGTACCAGCCTAAGATATGTTGATCGATTCATTATTACTTCCTATTCGTTGAAAGCGATATGCACGGTTAGAATGATTATTTTTATATACAATATTATAATTAATAATAATAAAATTCATGCGTGCGCTTGGTTGCATTACAATGCCGTTCCTTTCGTTATTCTTTTTTTTTTTTTTATCTCTCGTGTCTATTAAAATAAATATATTAATCGTTCACTTTTATTTTTTTTTGTCGTGTTTATAAAATGTTCGTTGTGTAAGATATTTGATTGAATTGATCAGAAATTGTTATTTTATTTATTCAAAATTTTCTTTTATTTTTTAAAAGGGGAATTAATCTAATTTTTCTAATCAAAAAATGAACTTCGAGTTTGCATTTAAAATTTTCTTTATGCAATTTTTATTCATTCTTCGATTGTGAAATTATTTAAATATCTAAAAAGTTGTGATGGGGATATAAATTTTTGAAGGTATAATGCTTCGAAAGCTTTTTGTGTTCCATGAAATTTTGAAACGTATTTTTTTTTCTGTTTTTCAAAACTCGGTTTGTTTTTTAGAATTGACGTTCACGATAATTCAAAAAACTGTCAGTGACAAATTAATTTTAAATATGGTGGGATCACGTTGTTTGTAATTAACTGCATCGTTTAAATTTTCTGTTCTTTTTTTTTTCATTATTATTTTTACAGTCGAAACAAATAAGGGAAAAATAAAATAAAATCTGGGTTGTTATCGATTTTTCGTTTCCTTTTTTTCCCTCTCGAAATCCACACACGATGACAGATGTTTTAACAAACATTAATCTCTATTTGTTTGGTGTCACGATTTTTAAATGGTAGTAATATCTACAATTAGAAATATTTCAATGAATATAAAAAAAAAAAAAGAAAACGAATCAAACGTCAGTATTATATTTTGTCGCGTTATTTTCCATTAAACAAAAATTTCCCTGAAAATAGTTTCATTCTGAATCGAAAAATAGGGTTTTTCCGTTACCACGTTTCATACTTTATGAGAGTTAAAAATGACGTATCTCTCATTTTAACTTAAAATCCAAAATAACATATCAGAGTTAAGCTTTTACCGATAAATCGTTTGAAAATGAAAACCTCAGAAATGTAAGTTAACACAATAAGTATCAACATTTATTGAAATATTTAAACATCTAAATCCACTTTACGTGATAGATAATCAATCTATCGACTTTGATCATTCATAAATAGACTTTTAAATCGAATATAAGATCGTATTAATAGGAATAGTAACAGGAATAGTAACAGCAAAACAGTCTAATAAACGACGATAAAGTGAGTTTTCGAGTCTCATTTCCTTTGATAAAATAAACCGATAAATGAAAATTAAGAGGGGAGATACACGAAAAGAGAGGAAAGAGACACCCTGCTATCGAATGATTTTTATTTTCAGCTTTTATGATCTTTTCGTGTCGAGTTATCCGCTTTTTATGATTCTCAATTCCTCGCGTGTATTTCGTGTCCAAGAAAACTGACCTGCCTAGTTCCTCACCCTACACACACACACACCACAAACACACACACACATTCTCTCTTTCTCTCTCTCTTTCTGTCTCTCTTTCTTTCTTTTTAACTCTTTTCCTCATTTTTTTTCCCATCATACCCTTTCTCATCACCTACTCTACCGCTTCCACTTCCGTGAAATCGCTTGAAGACTCTACTCGTGACACTTTTCTATTTTTTTCATCCGCGTCTTTCAGACTTTCGACAGTAGTTTATCAGGTCGCTTGACAAACTCTTTTCCCAACTTGTCGTCTCGTTGGCAATACTTTTTCATCACGGCGTGTCGCCCAGTCGCTTTTTCCGCTATTCAATGTGGGCCGACTTTTTAGTCCGACCCAATGGTCGTTTACCTTTCTCTCGAATTTCGTCGATGAATAAATACTAAAAGGTGTTTGTCCAATTTCCCTCGTCATTGTCGTAGTCGTCGTAGTTGTTGTTATTTTTCTTGGTGTTGTTGTTGTTGTTGTTGTTCGATGAATACTCGATAAATGCATACTCCCCTTAATTCCTCGAATTTCTTTTCTACCTCGTTTGCGTTAAACTTTAAATTAACGTTCTTTCTGACGTTTATTTCTTACCTCTATTTAAAGTTCATTTTATTGTGTGAAAATACTCTTGTTTTATAATAAATATATATATATAATCTCGATATGAAAGTAGATCGATAGTATCACGTAGCTCTGATGAGAAAAACAATTCTTTATTTTTCTTTCTCTTGTTTTATATCTTCTTCTTCTTCTTCTTCTTTTTCTTCTTCTTGTTAGAAATTTTGATAAGAACAACTCTAACATATTTTCCAACAAATTGTTAAAAACTCTTTGTTCCATTATTACAGCAATAATTTTAAATTAAATTATTCTTTATTAACTTATCGATGTGGTGTATATATATTTTTTTAATTCCTTTTTTAATCCAACTTTTATCCATAGTTGAGTCTTGAAAATGTTAGGAATTCGATAAGAAGAAAAATACGATTAAACTATGTAGGAATAAATGAAGAAGACTGGTTTAAAAGTGTTTTCGATTAAACTAATTGAATACTTGAAAATATTTTCTGTCAAATATTTTATTATTATTTTTTATTAGCTTATCATTGATATGATTTGATGGTTACTACTACCATACTTCTCAGTTTTCATTTTAACCCTAGTCACGATTCTAATCATTGGTATTATCGGATAGTAACACGATATTCTTTTGAAACGATACTTTATTTTCTTCTGATACGTACGATACGATAACGAGGTAAATAGGTTTTTCTTTTTTCGAATTTTTGTGGAAGAATAGGGAAGAAAGAAACTACTGGTAGGTAGTAAGGGTTCGTTCGATTTATTCTTTGGATAACGAGCAGCAGCAAGTTTCCCCTTCAACGAATTGAAATTCGTGGACTTTGGGTAGGTTATTTTCTTAGTCAGATAGGATTCTAACGAAAGACAAAATAATGGTATTCCATATCTTGAATATGAAACGAGTTTTAACAGATATCGGATTCATTGTTCTCGGTTTTATTCAGTCAAAATTTCATCAAGGAGAAATGTATATTGTTTATATACCTCCTTTTATTTCATTTTAATAATGTATTATATTTTTTTGTTGTACAAAATGCATCAAATTTCCCCCTTCCCCTGACCATTAGCTTATCCGTTAATCTATGTTTTTTCTTTCGTATTATAGAAAAATACGTACGTCGACCCATGAACATTTTTAATGGAATCGCCATAGATTATTTTCTTTTTTTTTTTTTTCGAGACCAGCAAGGAGGATACAAAGCTTCAATACTTTTATCCGTAGAGCTTTTCTCGAGTTCATGAAGCTTTTTATCTTCTTCTCTGTATTCTCTTTCATTCGGTCGGATTTACTCTTGGATGTTGAAGTATTCGAGTGATTTTTGCGGGTCTGTGTCTTCTTTTGCCTTTTTTTTTTTTTTTATTTTATTTCTTTTCCCTTCCACTTCTATTATTTTATATCCACGTTGAGAGAGAGAGAGAGAGAGAGAGAGAGTAAAAAAAAAAATGAAAAAGTTTTAGACAATTTAAACAACGTATCCTTGGAAATCGATATTAACTTGCAATCGTAGTTTTGTTTGCATTTAAAATTCGTTCATTGAATCGAATTGTTTTCCAATTAAATTAATTACATCATACTCGCTTGACTTTTCTTCCCTTTAATATTTATTTTTTATAAAAAGATTTTCACGTTCGAAGAATTAATTTATATTTACTGTAACAATTTCACGATGTTAATAATTTTTATATCAAATCTAATATACCATTGATTAAAAAACCAACAGAGAGAGAGAAAAAGAGACAGAGATAAATGTAAAAAAAAAATAAAATAATTTAATCAATTTGGAGAACTATTTTGCATAGCTACGGAAAAGAAGAGCTTTTTTCTCACTAACCAGGTTTCCTATATATAAATGTGTGTGTGTGTGTGTGTATGTGTGTGTGTGTGTATTAGACTCGTGTGTGTTTATCTTTGGATACCTGCTACTCGAAATTCTTTTTCTTCATTTCTCCACACTATTTGTAAAAGTTTTGTGGTTGCTTTTAGCATTTCTCTCTCAGTTTAGCAGCCTCCAGTAGCAAGCAGAGCTTCTTCTTCTCTAGTCTCGAACCAGTAAAGCTATACTAACACAACCATCATCAACATTGATATCAGCCTTACCTTGCCTTGCCTTGCCTAGTCTAGCCTTCTCTTTTCTCTTTCTACTTCACTCACATTTTCTTTAAGTACGACTGTGTACTACGTTTATAAAGTAGAGTATAAAGTCCTACACATTTGAAACTTTCAATACGCGGTTTCTTCTTCTACGCTTAGATTACCTAAGATTAGTAGTAGTCGGCTTGGAAAATAGTACAGACTTCAAATCTCTTTCGTTTTTCTGTCTTTTATATATCTTTCTTCTCTTTTGTCGTATATTTTCTTCTTTTTCTTCTTCTTCTTCTTCTTCTTCTTCTTCTTTTTCTTTGTACGAGGAGGAGGAGGATATATTCTCATCGTTGCTTGTCTTTAATTAAACTCTGCACTACTCGTTAAAAGAAAAATCATTTGAACGTTTTGTGATTCTTTATTATTGTCTATGTCAGCGTTAAATTGTATAATTCTATTAAGGGGTTAAGTGGGTTTCGAAAGCACCAAAAGAAGCATATTTTTATTAATTTTTTTTTTATATATTAAATGAAATATTTTATTTAAACTTTTTAGTATATGAAAGATACATATTTGATAGGTATTTAGTGAAATTTTTATTAAAATATTTGGAAAATTCAGCCATTGGGACTTAATTATCCTTGACTCCTCTGAGAAAAAGGTTCTCTTGCCGTTGTCAGAATAAACTCATGACAGATTCATTTGAAATTAAAAAATTCTATTTTTCCTGATAGTAGATAGGTATGGCTTGTGGTTGAACGAAGGAAAAAAAGAAATTGAAATTAGAATTTTTGATGGAGTTGTGAATGAAAAGTCCCATTTTTTGGTAAGATTAGTACCATGTATTGGCTCGTAAAATTAATTGTAATTAAAAAAAAAAATCCTTCGTTCAAGCACGAGA
The DNA here is from genome assembly GCA_023678845.1 of Mischocyttarus mexicanus. Lineage (NCBI taxonomy): Eukaryota > Metazoa > Arthropoda > Insecta > Hymenoptera > Vespidae > Mischocyttarus > Mischocyttarus mexicanus. The sequence goes on along the minus strand of JACGTP010000053.1, from coordinate 156,543 downwards.
TAATATTATCTTAAAAAAGTGTATAAAATTTGAATAAGATCGGTTCATAACTTTTCGAGAAAACATGACAACCTACTTCAAAAATAGAATTTCCAGAAAAACGCGATTGAAGTTTTTAGATTGACGCTGGAACGGTCTGATGGGCGGAACTTCCGATGACTCTATTTCTTAGAATTTTACTCTCATCGATTTACAATTTTTGAAGAATATTCTGCACATATTGTACTATTTAATAAGACAAAAAAGAAAATTGATTTTTTGGAAATTTTCAAACCCACCTAACCATTTAAATCGTTGAAAAACTCTTATAGGTTTTACCTCAAATAATTATGCAGTTTTGGGAAAGCATATTAAATATATTTTCACGTACATTAAAACTATAATTGTAGTTTTATTATATAAATAAATTATATTATATTTTAATATAAGTTTTATTTATATTTAGAAAATTAACTAGTCTAAATTGTATTTAAATTAGATTGAAAAAAAAAAGAAGAAAACATTAGAAGAGAAAAACAAATTACTTCAAATAATCGGTAACATTTACGAGAGTAAAATTCTATTTATTTTACAGATATGCAATTCTTCGTTCTGAGTAGTATTGTGGTTGGTCTTACCCTGACCACTGCATCGGATGTATTGATCCTTGGATCTACGTCTATGGGATATGCTGAACAGCAGGGGTCGTCAAAGGTTCATTGTCGATACAGTAAAGCCTATTCGATGCTACAGGTTCGATGTTCCGATCCAAAATTAGAAGAAATTCCTCGGGATTTAAATTCTAATATACAGGTAAGATATTTAAAACAAGAAAAAAAACACATATTACAAAGATTTGTTATATACTTTAAATTTAATTTAATATAAATAATTAATTATATAATCTTCATCTGTGTATTTGATCGTTTAACCTTTTTGGTATTTAATGATTTTTTTTTTGAAGATATTTTTATCTCGTACTTTTTACATAGAACTAATTTGATTATTTAACAAATATTATTTAATTATAATTCGTTAATACGTTGTATATCATCAACCATATTAAATATTACGTTCTGTTTATATTTGTAAGTTTATATAATTGTTCGATGTTAGAGTCGAATTAAATAATATATTTGGTTCATTATGAATTCCATTTAATCTCTATGCTGCCGTGAGGTTAATTGCAGATTAATAATTGTTGAAATAATACATGGGTAGGTCGTTAGCGTGCTATTTTGTATCATTTAATTAATCGTTAAAATAGTATATACGAATTATAATACAACAAACGTCGAAATTATCATGTAAAATAACAAATGATTAATTATGTTTGTTCTCTTTCTTTGAAATTTCAACAGATTCTTGATGCATCCTTCAGCAGAATTCGAGATCTCCTAAACGACAGTTTTTCGTCTTACACTAAGCTGGCCTTTATTTATCTCGGGGATAATTTTATTCAAAACATCGAGGAGTCCGCATTTGCGCGACAATATTATCTAGAAGTCCTTGACCTGACGAAGAATGGTTGCGACAATCTCCCGAAGAATCTGTTTCAGCTTCCCTACCTACGTAAGGTTTATCTAGCCGTGAATAAATTTGGTGACTCAGTATTTCAGACCGAAGTTAAATCGCCTTTAGAATTTCTTCAACTTCATCGTAACAAACTGACGAAGTTACCAGAAATGGGACACTTACCAAGCCTTACGAGCCTTAACGTTTCCGAAAACATGATCAGTAAAATTACTACGAAAGAGCTGGCTCGTTTCTGTTACCTCAAGGTTCTTGACGCCTCGAAGAATCCACTCAATCTTGAAGAGGACAACTGCGAATGCGTCATTATGCGAAGCTGGCTGAAATTACGCGAGATTGTCTTCAAGCCAGACTACAATTGCACTCCTGCGGCGTACAAGCGTTGTGGAAACGTCACATTCAGCAACGAGACCTTAACTATCTACGATGAATGCGCGAACATCCTCAGGATACAGATTCAAACTAAAAAGGCACGTAATATATGGATCATCGTAGCTTCCAGTGCTGCCTGCTTCATCTGTATCGTATTTTTCGTTCTCTGTTGCTTACATAAACGTAACAAGAGGAAGAAGCAAAAATTGAAGAAGGAACAACAACGTATAGCCGCGAATAATGCGAATACTCAGTTATTGAATAGTAATTTGAAACAGGAGAGAGAAAAATAAATTGTACTTTTCTTTCTCTTTATCTCTCTCTCTCTCTCTCTCTCTCTCTCTCTTTTGTTGTTGTTGTTTCTTTCCTTTTGGGAAAGAAAAGGGAGGAAGAAACGGTGGGAAGTTTATTTTTCTTTTTTATTTTTATCGTAAAAATGAAAAGCCGAGAATTCTTCTCGGTTACCACACACAGATCTTTTCTTTTCTTTTCTTTTTTTTTTGTCTTCCCTTCTCTTTTCTTCTCTTCTTTGCTTTCTTTTTTCCTACGATCGAAAGATTTCATCGTTATCGAGGATATTGAACTTAGGAGAAAAAGCTGAAGAAGGAGGATAAGAGGCAAAAGAGGTTTCGATACCTCAAGGAGTATTTGCTCCCATCGTGTTTGCTCCTCTAGGGGATACTCCCAAGAGGATTTACGTTCAGAACGTTCAAGTATAAGTCTCGGGTAGACTTCGAACGTATCTTTTGGGACTGTGATCTCGTCGTGTTTGTATGAAAGTTTATGTAGTTTCGTGTATGTACTTAAGCCGCCTAAATTGGCATTCGTTGTTTCATTTATTTGCGTATATGACTGCCATCGCCGCAAAACTCGTCGTTGTATGAATTTTTCTTCGTGTCTTGTTTATAGTTTTTTTCTTTTCTTTTCTTTTCTTTTCATATTGTACCTTTCATACACATATATCGTATGTTATGAAAATATATTGTTTTGTTATTCTATATATATATATATTTATATATATAAATATATATTCACACAAAAAAAAAACACTGACGTAAACACATGGATATTACAATGTTCGACAAAAATGCTTTTACATCTTAAACGAATTGTACTTAAGGTTTATCTACCACCATCTCATATACATTATAGTACTGTTTCATTATTTTACAATAAGAAAATGTTCATTTGGTTTTTTTTTCTTTCTATTTTGATAATTTTCTTTATTAACCCATTTGCATCATGATTCCCTACTTTGTGTCGTGTTTTAAACATCAGCAACGTTCAAATGACGACTGGGGCCCTTATCACCCTGCGTTATCGGTCATAGTTGTAGTATATGACATTAAGAATTGTTCATAGAGTTTATTTATTGTAATAAGAAGTACAAATGTAACAAATATATAACAACCCAGTTAACACAAAACGTTAATATGACGTTAATGTGACGTCACACATTAACATATACTCTTTAAAACAATTTAATGAATATTGTTACATTACTAATACGTATTTTACATTTTTTGTTTATATAAAAAAAGAAAACAAATTGATTTCTCGCAAGCTTGCGGATTTTATTCCGCGTTCGGTGATAAAAGACTGTCATAATTCGCAGATTATTCCGTGCTTTGATGCAAATGGGTTAAAACAAATCATGTCACACGTAGCGTGTAGAATTAGTTTGCATTTAGTTGTACAAAATCGATTCGATTGTTTAAAAATCTCTACCGTGTTCTTTATAAGGCCATTAGATTTCCAATAATTTTTTTTCATGCGATGATATTTCTTTTTAAACGAAAAAACATTAAAAAGAACGCGTGTAAAAGTGAATTAAAACAGCGAAACGACTGGTGGAAATATAATATATCTTTCCCTCTTTGCGAGTAAGTTTATTCTATTTTTCTATAAAACGATTTGTCGTTTTATAAATATTCGATATTTGGAGAAAAAAAAAAGAAAAAAAAAAGAAATAAATATAAATCTCACGTCGTGTCGGTTTAACATATACAAGTATTATACAATGTTGTTGTTCTATTCGATATGATAAATAAAACAAACTAAAACTTCGTTCTATTCCGATTATCGTCATATCTCGTCGTATTTTAATAATTCTATTTCTAACGAATATTTCTACGCTTTTTCTTCGAGATAAGTGTTATCGTCGTTAACGATTTAAGTATTAAAAAAAAAAAACTTGGAACAAAATTAATGGCAAGATTAAAAAAAAAAAAAATAAAAAACAATTCACACTTTTATGAATAATAAGATAATAAATGTTATACGTCAATAACTATTTCTAAGGGACCTAATAAATAATTCATAAATGATCTTTCCTTTTGTATTATAAGTCATCGTCGTCGTCGAATATATTTCGGTGGATTTTTTTTTTTAATTAGAGCCACGTGTATAGCCCAGTTATTTAAATAAAATACGTATTCATTGCTGTACAGCGTAAAAACGAGACAAACTGTGCGTATGTGTGTATGTTTATCTCTATGCGTATGTGATACTCTACACTCTCATTCTCTCTCTCTCTCTCTCACACACACATTCTCTCTTTCTCTCTCTTTGTACATATCATTTTTAATTTTTAGTTTAGTCATTAACGGAAAGAATGAATAATTTATAAATCGTACGCGCGATGTTCTCAATTAATAATATTTAATAATTTACGTTCGTGTTGTATGTACGTTTGAAAAGAATTTAAGAGTTTTTTTATTTCTTTTTTTTATCTAATTACTTGTCAAAGTAAACTTGCCAGTTTATGGGCTGTGCACTTTATGCACGTTAAGTGAACGAAAGTTATGAGATATTAAAATTGGTAGAAAAATAATATAAAGAAAGATGATCTTTGTTTCTATTTTTCTTTACTCTCCTATATTATTTTATTTCATTCCTCTCTTTGATGTATATGTATGTATATGTATATATTTATTAGTATTTCTCAACTATCTTGCTGTGAGACTTAATATATTCTTGTTGTTGTAATGGATACCGTGGTCCAAATTTTTTTAATATACAAGTTTGAAAAACTTGGTTAATTGGAATCACTTTACGAGAGTTAATGTATAAGTTTTCTCAACTTCAATTATTTGTTGAATAAATTAAAGTGAATTTGATCGAAAGAAAAAGAAAAATAATAGTTTTTTTTATTTTAGCCTTAATAAAGTTCAACTCATTCGCGTATATTGTTTTTAAAGGGACTATACCAACGTGAATGTTCAAAATTTAAGTAATTTTGGGGAATTTTTTTAAAGAAAAGTATTCCATCAAATGTTTTGAAACTTTGAGGATATATTTACCTACAACTGAACTATATTATGTAATTTTTTTGTAGAAAAATTTTAAAATGCGAGCAACTTATGCGTTGCTTTCGGAGACCCCAAGGATAAAAGTTCTTTCAGTACTCTCAAAATTTAGGTACTTTTTGGGAATTTTTTTAAAGAAAAGTATTCCATTAAATGTTTTGAAAGTTTTAGGACATATTTACCTTTAACTGAACTGTGTTATATAATTTTTTTGTAGAAAAATATTAAAATGCGAGCAACTTATGCGTTGCTTTCAGAAACGCCAAGAAAAAAAGTTCCTTCACTACTGCCATGATTCCAGTCATTTGAGTGGCTGAAATCAAAAAAACTAAAAACGACGTTAAACTAGAAGGTGTTCTTCGTACAATGACCTGAAATTATTTAAAAATATCTAAATCTTAGTAAATGGCAGAATTTTTAAGAATGGCTCTGTTTATTTGCTTAAAAAATGGTCTTTTTCCGATACCAAATCGACAATTATTATCCAATCAAAAATATCTTAGGTCATTGTAGAAAAATTATATTAGAAAATATTCGGTTGAAAATATAATTTAATCTGATTATTGATCTTTGTGTTAGAATAGCAGCAAATTTGAAAAATCCCATTCCGAGAAAAACGTGTTTAAAAATTTAATTATCAATTTCAACCCTGCAAGCAGTTGCCATTCAGAAAATACTTCAAATGCAGCATTGAAATTTTAACGAGTCATTCTTAAAGGTCTGTTGATAAAGGCAAGAAAAAAAAATCGATTTTTTGAAAGTGTTACACTGGTAATATAACTTTTCAAAAATAAAGTTGTTATTACGATATTTTCTAAAATTTCCTGAAATACTCTAAGAAACTTAAAAAAAAAATCTATTAAAATTAACTACCTTGACTCGTTGTAATATAAAGTAGCAGCTATCATTCAAGGAAGATATTAACAATTTAATATTGTCCAATATTAGACTGCAGTTAATTGATTTAAAAATATCTATATATAAATTTATGGACGTTAATTGTCAATCATTTTGATTATTTTGAACGAATATATGTGTCGGTAAATATAACAACGAAATAAATGAAATAATGGAAGATATTCATTTCTTATGATTTATTTTATATTACAATTATTTATATTATAAAATCGTTAAGTAACTTTCTTTATTTGTTTTTTTTAATTACAATATTATTCTATTATCATAATTACCCTACAGCATATTTCATGAAATAAAAGGAATATTATTAGGTCGAGTTATAAGTAACTTTCAATTTTTTTTCTTTTATATCAGACATTTTATTTTAATTAAATTACAAAATTATATGCACCACCACTATGCTTCTTATTGGAACAGTGATTATAAATATTCATGAAAATAACAATAGTTGTCTGTCTATCTGTCTGTTAACATTCAAACCAAAACTTATAATTCATCCTTTGCTTCGAGTAAAAGTAACATTAATAAGATTCAATACATTTTTCGTTGAAATGCATTTTTTATTAAGTCGAGTTATAAATAGCTTTCATTTTTTTTTTGTTTTATCAGAGACATTTATTTTACTTTAATTAAATAACATAATTATATGCACCACTATGCTCGGTACTGAAACACTGATTATACGTATTCGTTAAAACAATGATGATTTTCTGTCGGTCTATCTGTCTGTTAACATTCAAACCAAAACTAATAATTCATTCTTTGCTTTGTGTAAAAGTAACATTAATAATATTCGATTTTTTCGTTGAGAATGCTTTTTCTATTAGATTAAAATTATATTCATTTATGTATTAGCCAATTAGTTGCATCGGAAGTTATTTATGACTCGACCTAATAAAAGTGGTTGACTTCTTTCTCAGACAATCGAATTCTTTTATAATATTAGGTGTTGGAATTAATTCGTAGCGTTTTTTTTATTAAAAAATAACGATTTATTTGAAATAAAAGTAAAAAATTACATTATTGAAAATACTGCCCATTGCTTGCCACTACTTTTTCCCATTTTTCAGGTAACTGTCGAATACCCCTTTGAAAAAACTCTTCGTCCTTGGAGGCAATCCATGAATCGATCCAATTTTAACAATCCTCATAAGATGTTAATTTTTCCCCTGATAAACCATGAGCCATTGATCGAAACAGATGGTAATCCGAAGGGGCAATATCCGGAGAATATAGCGGGTGGGTTAAGACTTCCCATTTCAATGTTTCCAGGTATGTTTTCACTGGTTTTGCCACGTGAGGTCGAGCATTGTCGTGCAGTAAAATAACTTTATCGTGCCTTTTGCTCCATTCCGGCCATTTTTCCTTCAATGCACGACTCAAACGCATCAATTGTAACCGGTAGCGATCCCCAGTGATGATTTCATTGGGTTTTAATAATTCATAATAAACTACACCTTGTTGGTCCCACCAAATACAAAGGAGGAGCTTAGATCCATGAATATTGCGTTTTGCCACTGATGATGATGGTTGTCCGGGCTTAACCCATGATTTTCTACGCTTAGGATTGTCATAATGTATCCACTTTTCATCACTAGTAACAATACGATGTAAAAAACTTTTTCTTTTGTGCCGTTCCCGCAAAAACACTTTATTTGGGATAAAACCTCAACATATTTAAATAATAGTAACATGATGTTATTAACAATTATAACATAATATTTTTCGTAAAAATAAAACCTTGTTAGAGCTAGTTTACGATCAATTTGTTTCTGAAGGTGAAAACAGAATACTTTAAAACTCATGTCATCTTTAGTATAACGCTACGAGTTAATTCCAACACCTAATAGTTATTAATATTTAGAAAATTAATTGAAAAAAATTAGAATCTTTATATATTACGAACAACAATCTTTTCTAATAAAATACTATTATTTAAATCAGTTACAGAGAGAGAGAGAGAGAGAGAGAAAAAGAAAAAGACTTGGCGATTTGTTAAAAAAAACTGTTTCCACGATATCACAAAAGTTACCAAAGATTGACTCAAGGACTTTGGAAAGTATTCGAAGATTTCGAGTTCTAACGCATAATTGATGATAATATTTAAAGGACATTTCTAAAGCAGATTTCAGAATGTTTGCGGTCTCTTGACTTTTGGATAAGCTCAACTTCTTTGACGTTTCAAGCTCGATTGCTCTCAAAAGAGAATTTCAAGAGCTTCGCATATTCAGCAGCTTCTACTATTTTTTCCTCCTTTTTCTTTCTTTCTTTCTTTCTATTTTTTTTTTTTTTATTATTTTTTTTCTCTCTTTTTTAATCATAAAGTCGTCAAAGCGAATATGAAATATGTCGAGATTACAAATTTACGAATACATTTCAATAAATTTCATACGAGTGTTACATTTCTTTTATTTTTTTTGGATAAAGAAAACAGTGGATTGACCCATGGGAATATTAAGTGTAACTATTAATTAAAGTGTCGTTTAAAGAAATTTACTATTTATTTGAGTTGTTTATTTTGAATGTGGCCTAAGTTTATTCTTGGTAAGAAAACTCATATTATTTGTCATCAGGAGATGAAGGTACAAAACAACAATGAAGAAAATATTGATGAAACATGCATCCAAAATGTGCGAAAGATTAAACGGAATTCAGAAAAAAAGATATTCTATTCAAACCAGAAATATTTTACCTTTCAAAGTTTTCCAAAACAAATATTGCCATTGTCGAAAAGCTCGAGTAAAAAATTACGAAGAAGAAGAAAGAAAGAATATTTTTGACAAGTTTTGGTATTTGAGAGATTTTAGTAAACAAAATGTATTGATTTACGAAGCTATCGAGTACAAAACTGTGAAACGAAGACGTCAAACAAAACGGAAAAGGTTTACCAAGAAATAGGAGTTTTAGGTATTGGTTAAACTTTAAAAACGGAAAAGTTCCCGTCTGTAAAAATCGTGATTTCTTCAAATCTCTTTCACACGCACCAAATGTTGATGAGCAGTAAATTGTTTTGTAGTTTATGCAATTAACAAGTGTTTTCAATCGCACAAATTATGTTTTCGAAATGTTTTGAAAATATATAAAATAAATTAAGTATTGTTTATTTCTATTTGAAGTATCTTAAATTACGTTGAATGGATTTGGGTTTCTTGAAATTTGATAAAGAATCTGATTGTTAATTTTGAAAGTGAGCTAACTCTATTCTTGGTAAGAAAACACATGTTATTCGTTTAATAATTGTCAATATTTTAATAGGAACTATAAATTGAATTTCTTTAGATACACTTAAGTAATATGACTCATTAGTATCTTGTACGTATATTTTTAATTGCATTAAAACACAAACCCTTAACCAATTAACTGTGTCGAAAGTATGCATCTCTCGCATTTTCCGTGTGTCACAAAAATCGATCGATGATGAATATAGTCGTCAAGCATAGAGTAAGTGTCGCTGTTAAAATATTGCATCAAAAGAAGATAGGTTGATTATATTAGGTGTACAAATAAATTTCTCTCACTTGCAGAGCAGCACTTCGTCAATTTTGAAGAAGTTGAAAAATGGCTCGTCGAATGGTTTTCCTCGAAAGAGAAAAAGTTTTTTTGGAATGGTATCCATAATTTGCCTGAAAGATGGACGAAATGTGTAGAATCAAATGGTCAATACTTTGAATAAAAATATTTTGAGATTCCCCTAAAAATTATGTGTTTTTTTTAACGAAAAAAACCGGCAAACTTCAACGTACACTCCTGGTAAATGAACTTAAGTCACTTTCTAAATAAACGGCTTATTTATAAAATAATCGTACATTTATTATTCTGTCTAATAATTTCCATTATTTTTTTAAATGATTTTAGGTTTCCTTAAATTACTGAATTTCTTCACAAGAAAAAAACACAATGATTTTGATTATTTAGTATAAAGGGTACCGAATTTATTGCTACATTTAATATATTGAATAACTTTTGTTACATTTTTGACAACTCCTCCCCCCAGTTATGTTTTTGTAATAAAAGAATAGAAATAAAGGGAAAATATAAATTACGTGGACGGTTTAATACGTGTGTTTCCGACTGATGTTACACAATGATACTTTGTGTTATATAATCTTCGAAATTTTCCCGCCCTAGCTACAACAAGTCAGTACGATGAGACAACAGTGAGACGTCTCTGAATCCAAGCTGTGTTGTTTCAAGCAAGTAAGCGAAATCGGTGTACAACTGCAGTGTCGTAAAATACACGTGGCCAACAACTCAAAGTTTCAAACATTGATACGATATAAACAATTCTTTTCTTTTTTTTCTTTTCCTTTTCTCGTTTCAATTTCTTTTTAGTATACATCTTTTTCTTTTCTCTTTTTTGGTTCATGGACTTTAAATTACATACGGTGACTGATGTTTGATATGTTCCTTTTAATAATATGCCAATGGTTGTGTAAGTTGAATTATAACAATAATTTATTTTAATGATTTATTTATTAATATATTATATGTTATTTTATAATATATATATAAATAAATGTAATATATAAAAACAAATGTTCCTTTTTTCTATTATTTTTTGGATTTACATTAATTCATATTATGCCATAATTATATTGAAAATAAAAATAAAATATTAAAATAATAAAATAAATAAATATTAATTAAATAATGAAATATTAATAATATTATAATAAATTTAAATATACGAATTGAAATTATTGGTGAATAAAAATATTTATTTCTTGTANGAGTTCTTTGAACGATCGAGAAAGGTGAATAATTTTTATTTGAATCGCATAGTAGAATGAAGAAACATCGGATAGAAATGTTAATAACGGAATAAATAAGATGACGTATTATAAGGAAGGTACGTAAGATTTGTCCTTCAATCGTATGTATATAGAATGCATCCTTTCAATCGATCTATAATATTCGAAATTGAATCATTTCTATTCCATATAGGATTGTAAAAGAACTTCTAAAGAAAGATTGGTAACTGTAGTCCTTCGAGAAAGTAAGTATTCAAGAACAAATAGTTAAGTACATATATACCGAGAGTTTCATTTTCAAATACATTCTTGAATATCTTCAATATAATATATCATATTTTAGTTTTATAAAAAGAAATTAATTAAATTAAAGTTTGGTAAAAAGATACTTTTTTTTTTCAAAGAGGAAATGAAATATTTGTTCTTGCTAGTTTCTTGTACAGAAACTCTGTTATCGAAATACCAAAGTAATGAAAAATATTCTTTTTTCTGTTTTATACAAGAATATTTTTAAAAGGTACTGAAAGTTTAAATGATTAAAATTTCAAAAATGTATGAACGCGCATGCGTAAAGAAAAACTATTAAAAAGAAAACCTATACCGTATAAATAATAACTGTTATTGAGAATAATAATTACAAGGAAATACATGGATTCGAATAAAATCGTACACCCTGTAAGAATTTTTTAACGAGAAGACTTGTGTTTCATTTTCTGTTTTTTTTTTTTTTTTAATCAGCACCTAATGATCCCTATTGTTTCATCACGGAATTATTTCTATATCATATTTCCGAGCATTTCCTTTACTGCAATCCAATTTTCAATGATTATCTTTCCCTCGGATTTTCCAAGAGATTCCTCTTTCTATTTATCAAGGAAGTGATTCTCGATAATCGATTCGGAAATAAAGAATAGCCGGTAGAAGATCCTAGTTCTGCGTTCTTTGCTTTCGAATGGCAGCTGCTCAGGACGAAGATGCGAAAAATAGATTACGTTAGTTGAGGATTGAGTAATTTCGTCTTTACGACGAAACCGTTGATTCGATCCGTGTTGAAAATCAACCGTTTGAAAAAGAGGGGACAGAAAAAAAAGGAGAGTAAGAGACTGACAGAGAAAAAGAGAAAAGGAGAAAGAGAGAGAGAGAGAGAGAAGGGAGAGAAGGGAGAGAACTCTCCTTTTCTGTGAAGGCAAAAATACGTCGTTAATGGAGTCTTGTGTCCAGTCAGTCGATTTCACGCAAAAGATACAGAAAAATCTTTCAACAGTTCTTAACGTTACTCTTTAATGCGCCACTTCGGAGCGTTAATGGGGCACGCATTTGCCTCTGAAAATAACTATTGCACTGCCCACCATTACCATCACTATTATCATTGCTATATTATGTTTCTATACGAGGTGTGATCAAAAAGTAAGGTAACATTTTGAATTTCACGGAACACTTACAATCGATTTTCGTTTTATTTTTTTTCTTACGTTGGTACACTCATGTCGAACATATATTCACAGTTTCAACTGTATAGCATTTTTAGTTTTTTTGTGAGAAGCCTAAAGCTTAGAAGTGTTTTGCAAAAAAATTGGCTTTGGTTTCAACATCATAACCATATATTCATGATTCGTTACCAGTTAGGACCCTTTTGAGCAAATCAGGATCATCATTGACGTCATTCAACAGCTCCAGAGCAATGCTCATGCGACAATTCTTCTGGTCAAAGTTAAATAGTTTCGGAACAAACTTCGCTGACAAACGTCTCGTTCCCAAAACATTCGTTAAAATTGCTTGGCAGGAACCAAACGAGATGTCAACATCATCAGCAACTTCTCTAATGGTGATTCGACGATTCCTCAAGACTATTTTCTTCACTTCTTCAACGTTTTCATCAGTTTTTGACGCACTAGGGCGTCCAGGGCGAGTTTCGTCATTAATATCTTCTCGGACTTCTTGAAAGAGCTTGCACTATTTATAAACATTTTTTTTATTCAGAGTATACTCATCATATGATACTCTCAACATTTCGAGTGTTTTCGAGCACTTAATTCTATTTTTTAAACAAAATTTCATGCAAATTCTTTGATCCATTTTTGTCGACAACAGAAAATCGCCGGAACACGCAAAACACTTCTAATTTTTATGTCTCTCACAAACAAACGAATAATGTTATATAGCTGAAACTGTGAACATATGTTCGAGACGAGTGTAACAACATAAGAAAAACAAGAAAACAAAAATCGATTTTAGGTATCCCACGAAATTCAAACAAGTTACCTTACTTTTTGATCACACCTCGTATATAAGAACTATGGTCGTATGTAAAATCTAATGGAAGGCTTGAAACGTTGAAGAACAAAATAATATCTATGGACCATTACTGTTAGAATAATCCCATTGCGTAATATTACATGTAACTTGTCGAGAGAAATAAGCCTCTTATTTCGTTTTGTTTAATTAAACGAGCTGAAACACTTATCATCTGCTTTTGGATAAGAATAAAGTAAATTAATCCTTTGTAATCCTAATTCTTATAATTCGAGATTTTTAAAAATATGAAAATTGTATTGATTAATAGATATTATTATGTATTGGCATCGTATGTGTATTATTTGGTATATTATAATACAATAGTATATCATTAATATCTAAATAATCTCGTAAGCGAATATTTTTTCAAAAAGTTATTCATTTAAGTTATATTAATAGGTGTACAAATAAGTTTCCGCCGTTCTTATAAAAAAATTAAGCATTTGATGATTTTAAATGATGTAAAATTGCTTGCTAAGTTACTCCGAATATAAGTGTAAGTTTTTTTTTGCGTTCGGCACTAATTTTCAACCAATAATGTTTCCAATTCTGCGTATTCGTACATTTTCACCCTTCCCTTACGTATTTTGTCTTCAACGTCACAGTCTCCGTTCTTGAACTATAAAAACCATTCATGAAAACTTCTCTAACTTAAAAAAGCCTCGAAATATGCTTCCACAAGCAATCGATCCTCATCAGATGAAGATTTCTTTAAATTAAATAATTGAATCAAACGTTCCCACAAATGATGCTTATTCGGCTCAAAACTCGACATTTTCGAACGAAAAAAAAATATCTGTTATCGATACAAAATCACTAATATACCAATATTATGTCAAACCCTACGATATGACGTTTTACATGAGACAATTTTAACCATAATTTAATCATAAAGCCATATTTTGTTGTACGGCGGAAACTTATTTGTACATCTAATAGCATTATAATGTTTATAATAATTATATTATATATGAATTTTTCGATATATAAACGAAAACTCATTTCTTTTCTCTCGGAGAAAAAAATACAATTGTACTTGAAAAGAAAATTTATTCTAAATAAATGAAAATGCCTAATTTTAAATTAAAAAATAAAGAAAACACCGTTAGAGAAAGAATTAAAAGAACATTTATAATCATTTTTATTTATGTGTACCATCCGATAAAAAAAAAAAATAATGCCCGTATCGTTGACAAATTTCGTTTGTCTTCTTGAAGGTAACTCAAATTGAATCTACAAAGAATACACACACAGATACACACACACACACAATGGGTGAGAGAATAAATTAATTAAATTAATTAAATGCGAACTGCAAAGGCACGTCGTTGTGTGGCACGAAGTAAATATATATATTTATCTACTTATTTCTTTTTAGATGATAGTAAGCGTCTTACAGTATTTGCTTCGCGTAAACGCATCTTACCGAAGAACCGAGGAGACATTTTCTTCTAATGAAATGCTATCGCACGTATGTTTTTAGATGAAAGAAAAGAGTACTTCTTCGTTCGTGACCTCTCATGTAAATGGAATAACATCGTAATAGTGTGCCAGCCATCCTAAAGTATTTGTTTAAAATATCTTACAAAAAGTTTCTCGAGATAAATGACGATATTTTTCCCTTCCACGAATTAATTTTTCATAAATTATATACATAAATCTTTAATTGTATTGCTTTAATTAAAATACTTTCTTTTTCTTATCCGAGCTTCTCTAATTAGATTTAAAAAAAAATAATTACTCATATTTTGTTTATAAATAATTTCAATAAGAACAAATATACACGGGTTGAATGAAGAAAAGTCTTGAGACTGATATAAGAACAATCGTTTTCTTTTTTAAAGATTAAATTCACTTTTAATTAAAAAAAAAAAAAAACAAAGAAATCAACCTTTTCGAACTCTTAATTGTGAAAGTAGTAGATTTAGGTTGTAAAAAAAAAAAAATAAAAAAAGGAAAACTAGATAACAATAGTTTCTTTTCTTTAGTTGAACAATTTAATTTCATTGTCTTAATAATCTCCGATGAAATGATATTAAACCTACTTAAAGAATGTTAAATTCTTTTAATTTGGTGATTTCGTAAATCCAATGCCATATATCCTTTGGGATTCCATCTGGAGTCGAATTTCTCTGGTAAACGGTTATTTAACGTTTGCTTTCTATGCGAGGTGTAAAGGAGGGAAATAAGAACCATTAACAGTCAACGGATTTACAGCAAAGCGATACAATCTGATTTAAATTTGATGCTCTTCTTACCTATGATTACCTAACGGCGGATAATTCATTTCGTAACGGAGCATAACGGTCACGCAATGCTTCTTTCTCTCTTTTTCTTTTTTTTTTTTTTCCTTTTTATTCTTTCGTTCATTTTCTTTCTCTCATTCGTAAGAGAGTAAGCCTCCTCACAGCGGGTTGCGAGCGAGCCTGCATTCTTTTTCTTTGGCACACAAACACAACAGTTGCTCTAATTACACAGCTCGATGCTGATTAGCAACCGGAGCTAAAGTTTCTTCCTTTTCGCCACCCCGTATTCCCCTCTCTTTCTCTCTCTATCGAATAGGAAGAAAAGAAAACATACACAAAAAAAGGATCGGTTCGCAAGAATTTTTTCAAGTAAATTATATTAAAAAAAAGAAAAAGAGAGAAGAGAGAGAGAGAGAAGAGAGTGAAAGAGAAGAAGAAGAAGAAATAGTTTTATTCGTAAGAATCAAAACGTTAAGGTATTCGGTCTCACGGCCTTCATAACGTTCCCATTGACTCGAGGCATCATCTGTATGTAAAAGTAAAGTTTGCGTAAAATAAAATGAAGAGCAGAACGGAAAGAAGGGCGTAATTATTTGAATAACGTCTTAAAGCACACGTGGTTTTTAGATTTACGCAAGCGTTGATTAAATTCGATGGAAGACCGAGTTACAATTAGTAACGCTGAATAATAGCTCTCTTTTGGTTCTCGCTCGTTAGCTAGCCTACCATAGTAAACTTGGTATATATATATAAATATATATGTATATATATACCATGTATATGTACATGTATATGTATATGTTTATGTATAT
>JACGTP010000053.1:45143-139239 GCA_023678845.1 Mischocyttarus mexicanus | reverse complement strand
TTTAAAATGAAAATGAAATATGATGTTAATCCTAATGTCGTTCTAATGAATATGTTCAATTATCTAATTACTTTCTCAACTAAAGAATAATAAATAATTGTTCTGAAAATTGACGTTATATCAGAAAATTAAATGAAAAATGTTTACAATTGTATATACAAAAAATAAATATGGCAAAATATGGTATGTTGGTCCTGTTATAATAAAAATACTCATTTGTTTAATAATAATCTTTCAGCAAGAAAAAAATCTAATGAATTCTTTTAAAAAAAAGAAAAATAAATAGGGATGTGTTAAAAAGATATATTGTACAAAAAATTTAATAAAAAAAATAAAATAAAATAAAATAAACGAAGAAAGGGGTAGTATGTTGGTCCTGATATTGTTAAAATAAAAACGCTCGTTTGTTCAAATATAACTTTCCAACGAGAAAAAATTTAATTAATTCTTTTGAAAAAGAAAAAAATAAATGGGGATGTGTTACAAAGATATATTGTATAAAAAATTTAATAAAAAAAATAAAATAAAATAAAAATAAATAAGCAAAAAGAAGTGGGGGATACGTTGGCCCTGTCGTCATAATGAAGGCTCAACTACCTAATTAGCGTTCCCTCGAAAAAAAAAAAAAAGGAAAAGAAGGCGGTCGATATGCGTTAGCCCAGGTTATCCCACGGCGTCACACAGCTACCGCACGTTCGCAATGAAGCAATCAGCTTTCTCCGTACGAGTGAGAGAAGAAGACCCTTCTTACGTCTTCTTCTCATAGCTGGCATCGTCATCGTCATAGGGGACCGTTCGTTGTTGTTGTTGCTATTGCCATCACCAGTTCTCTTACTTCTTACAAGATGAGACCAAAAATTGCTCGCACCTACACAACGGTGGCATGAAAACAATGGTGAAATAAAGCGCGGGCTTTCCATCGTCAGTTCTTATTATGTGAACTGGAGTATATACAATACCTACACGCATTCACGAATACAATACAATCCCTCGAAAAAGTTTCATGTATCTTTGATTGATGATATTAATGATGATTAATTATTACATTGAGATTAATAGATAATTAATGAATATTTATTTTTTTTTAAACGATTATTATAATATATATAAATATCTATCTATCTATCTATCATGAGTATAATTGATAATAAATCTTAACAATTAATTGTTATTTAATTATTAGACTGTCAAGTATGAAATGGAGCAAAAAATGCATATGATTGAATTGAAATTTGCTCCATTTCATATTTTACAACCTAATAAATAAATAAATGAAGATATATGGATAATGTAAAAGATCTCTAATACCGGAATGACAAGGGTATATAACTGATTTATTCTTATTTTTAAAATACTAGTAGATAATATAAGAAAAAAAATTAATCTATTATATGAAATAGACATTTAATTGTTCAGGTATAATATCATATTGATTAGTTTTTTTTTTTTTGAAATTTAACATATTAAAAAAATGTATTTCAGGTCATTGTAAAAGACCCAGTACCGGAACACTTAAAAAGTCTAAACCCAATACCGGAATGGTAAATACAAATGAGTTTATTTCAATGTAAAGATTATGCTTATCACAAGCTAATGAAATAATAGTAGTTAATGTTAAAAAATCAATGATAATCATCGAGTTGAGGCAATAATAATTATTGCCAGAAAAAGGTTTTATTATTTTAATACAGGAGTTTTGCTTTTAGAACATAATTGAAAAGCACTTTCGTTTTCATTGAAAATACGATCTAGGAGGAATGTCAATCAATAGTTTTACCACGAAATGAGTTTGAATTTCTTCAAACCAACTTCGTAGAGATTTGTAAGTCACAGAGACTCGAGCATTTGTAAAAATTTTTCCCTACCAAGTCTAGAAATATCAGAATGTTGACTTAAAAATGAATGATACCAATATTTATGTATTTTATTTATAAATAAAATATGAAGGTATCAAATATAAACAAAAATTATTGAAATTCTATCGAGTACAGGATTAAAAATAAAAGATACTAAACAGTAAGTGTCAAATTGTTGTGATATTGTGTTTCGTTCCAGTATTTGGTCTTTAATCTTATTTTCATCTACATTATTTATATTTTAAAAAGAAACATTTTAATTTATAGTCGAATAAGTAAAAGTGAAGATAAAAACATAGTTTTGTAAAGATTTGTTTACCTATATTGAGATTAATAATTGTAATTAATATTCATTAGATTTGATTGAATTATCCTTTAATCAACTATATTATTTAATTATAAGAAAAATGAAAAGATTTTTTTTTATACAAGAATATATATACTTTAAATAAGGATATTATAGATAATTATACATCCCAGGACTCATGCGACAAAAGTTTCGGAATAGCGACAGAGTGGTCCGACAGAGTGGATCATACCTTCTTCATCCTCTTCATCATTCTCCTCCTATATTCCATCTTCTTCTTCTTCTTCTTCTTCTTCACCGTTCTCCTCGTAGAACCTCGAACGATGAATTCGCGCGCACGAGCGACCGGCTGACGCAGGAAATGGAATCTTCGTGGAAGTAGGAGCACTGGCTATATAAGAGAGACTGTAACATCCTGCAAAACGTCAACGTTTGTCTCTCCTCGAGAAGTAAGAGTCGTGTCATGAGAGTAAAGAAATTGAAAGAGAAAAAGAAATAGAAATACAGAGAGAAAAAGAGAAAGAGAGAAAGAGAAAACAATTTATTCAAAGTTTCGCGATTTTTTGATATCGTCAATCATTTCGTTAACATTTTGGTTATAGTTTTTTCTATTCAATCGAAACGAATTATCATCGTCATACCGTCTTCTCATCATCGTAATTACCATCATTTGACGTTCATATTTTTTTCTTTTCAACAACAACAACATGGATGCATCAATACGTCATCAGGTAAATGAAAAACTATAATAGTAACTTAAGTGTACGAGATAGATAAACGTCTGGTATAGGAAGCAAAGAATTTTTATATTTTCCACATTTATTTTTATTTGTTAATATTTTTCCTATCCCGTGTCTTCCATTTTTTCTCCCTTCGCGGTTTTCGTCTCCGTCTATTCCTATTTTTTTTTTCCACCCATATTCCACTTTCCCGCTATTGCGAACGTGAGTACTACGTGAAAAGCCAGTGAATGGAATGGGGAAGATAGGGTGGAGGGGTAGGGGTAAGGGTAGGAGAGAGAAGAGAAGGGAATGGGGGAAAAACGAAGAAACTAAAGGGATGTGTGATTTTTTTTTTGGTTTTGTTTTTGCCGTGGTTTTTTTTCCTCTCATTTTTCCCCTTCATTTTTGTTTCCTTCCTTCTTCTCGCCTCATATGATCATAATATATATATACGTCAATGTATTATCATCGCATAAATACTGACGATTCGACGAACACGAGAAATTCAACTACGAATACTTTAACTACAACAAGTCTCGTTCCTTTATCACTCGGAGAGAAAACAGAAAAGTTTTACTGAAAAACACAAATTTTATTTTTATTTCATTTTCTTACAATCTTTCATATACATGTATATTACAACTACTAAAAAAAAATTCTCCAAAGATATTTAACTAATAAATATATATTTTTCTTCCAAAGATTAACTAGAATATATAATATTATAATTTTATCACATTTTATAATTTTAATTTTAATTTATACAAGAACACCAAAAAAAAATATTATAACAGGTTTGTCCCATAAGATATCTCATCTTTTGTACGGTATTGGCTTGGCAACTAAGTTATTGCTAATTTTAAATAGAAAAATAAACACATAGGTTATTAGGTGATTCGAATATTTTGACAAAATAAAAGAACGGGATTGATGAAAATCCGCAATCATTTAGTTGCCGACCCAATAAATACCATACTTAAAAAAAAAAATCTTAATTCGTATACAAATTTTTAATTAATATCTTAACTATGATATTAATATTAATATTAATATTAATATATTAAATATATTAAATTTTTAATTAGTATATCGAAAGATTCATTTATTTTAAAAGTATTTTATTGAAAATAAATATTCAACGCGATAATTTGATTTTTAATTACTAACAAATGATAACTATAATTTAAAAATATTTGACGCAAATATGTATCCAACCACTGGGTATGGTTAACAATAAAATGTCTGGTCCGCAATGAGTTAAGTAAAATAAAAAATACAACATAGAAAAGAAATATTTTGATATGGAAACTTATGGGAGGAACTTATAGGAGGGAAGACTTTATATAATGATTTTAAATGACCCAGTGTATATCTTCAGAGACGTCTATAACAATTAAGATTACCGTGTATTTTAATGCGTTTACCATAATTATTGTTTGCGCATTGTCGTGAGAGAATACACCCCGATGAAAGGTTTCGCAAGTCGGTTCAATTTCACACTTTGATAGATGCAGGATTGCTGGTTTCCTTTCGCATAATAAACAACAATACATTGAACGTTAAAATCTTACATCACCCAACCCTTCATACCTTAACGGAGAAAGTTGTTTATTATTAACTGGAAAGAAATGAAAATCAAGTTGTACCCTCTTACCCCCAGTTTTACGTTGTTTCGATAATAACGATTGGCCGATAGCTATTTTGAAAATCGATATCGCATATAAAAAGAAAAATATAAAAATGTAGCTAAAAAACGAAGCATAAAGATGAAGAGAAAAATTGCAAACTTGCCAAATGGATTCCCTATAATACGTTTTTTTGTCGATAACCTCTCAGGTAACCGATTTCTATTCGTAATTCGTTTTCCACTTGAAAGTAAAATTCTCATTTTGGTGCAGATATCCTACTTTCTACTGATAGTCAGCATCGGATTGGCATATTGCGAGCCACCGTTGAGTAATCAGTACGGATACCCTTTAGAAGGCAACAACGGAAATTTCCTCGGAGGCAACAACGGAAATTTCGGTGGTGGCAATAACAATTACAGGCCGCATGACGGTGGTCATTCCTACGATGACGGACACAATGACAATCAGGACTATGCCGATAATTACGTGAGTAATGATCGTTTCTATCCCCCCATCGAAACCCTTTGTGTTGTTGTCCTTGTTTTTCGAGACCCCCCCCCCCTCCCCTTTTGGGTTCTACCAATAAAAGATTAGTAAATCACGTGAATCCGCTTAACAATCGATGACGCTTCGGGAAAATTTCCCAAAGTGCTTCAAAGTTTCAATAATCTTCCAAAGATCAAAGGGACTTTGTAAACTCCTATGACGTCAACACTTCAAAATGGTTTATGCTGTACCCTACGATTCTTTTGATCCCTTACGTACTCGAAAAAAAACGTTTCATATTCACAGAGCAATTTGTATATTTTGTTTGTTTATTTTTCTTTTCGTTTCAAATTATATCATATGCATTTGATTGTTCTTTAAAATTCATCTGATTATTTTTACAAGGTTTATAAGATCGTCCTTAAATTTTTGACCGAGATGATAATATCGCACGAGTTAACTTTTTTCTTTACGTTTTCTAAAACAGAAGAATTTTCTAATAATTTGTCCATTTTTAATTAATTTATTTATATTACATTATATTATCCTTTGATTTTCTATAAATATTAATTAGAAATATTTATATGTGATGTATCAGTTGTGATTAAAAATATGCAACACGTCGATAAAGTCAGTCGCTTTATTTTAACCCTTGTTGTAGGCAACACGTATTTCAAACATGTATGGATAAATAGCTTATCATAGGAGTTAAACCAAATTTATTACTGAGAGATGGTAAATTGGTGCTTTGTGGAATATTGTATTTTTTATAAAATTTCTTAAAATGTCGTACATACAAAGGATTTTTTATAGTTGTATCTACAAAAATAGAAAATTATATTATACGATGATTATTTTGCTTTTTTTAGCAAAGTTTAGTTCTGAAAAAAATGTGCTATAAAAAGTATAATACATTATCTCAAATGTTTTATTATTATTATTAATATTATTATTAAAGAGTTTTTATTATTAAGAGATTATTATTAAGACAGTTTTCATTTCAATCAATGTTCTTTCTTAACATCTTGATTGCCAACTACGAGTTATCTCGTAATATTATAATATGAATAAATTAAATTGGTTTCTTAGATTAGAATCCTTGAAAGTACCGTGATAGTCAACGTGTTAAGAATAATTACAAGGAAAACAAAATGAATGTTTAATTCAATTATATTTTTTAGCCAAAATCGTATGAGTTTGGATATGCGATAAAAGACGCTGCTACAGGTAACGATTTTGGTCGACGAGAGACTAGCGATGGTGAAACAGTTCGAGGAGAATACAGAGTACAACTTCCTGATGGTAGGACACAGATTGTGACGTATACAGCCGACTGGAGGACTGGTTTTCATGCAGATGTAAGATACGAAGGTACTGCGACTTATCCCGATCAGTATAACACGCAGAACAATGGTTACAATAATAATAATAATAACAATCAAGGCTATGACTTCCAAGGGAACGGCATAAATAATGGATATAACGGAGGTAATATTCTTTTCTTCTTAACCTAATTATTCTCGGACTGTGCTTGTTTTTAAATCGAAACTTAGAAAACTAACAACGTAATATTAAAACTAAGAACCATTTTTTTTTTTAAGAAGAATATTTCTTTTTTGCTGTTTCAGGTAATAATGCTAACTATAACAATAATAATAATAATAATAATAATAATCACAAACACGGAGGCAGCAACTACAATCAGAATAATTTTCAATTAGGCTCGAATACGTTGGATAATAATTACAATTTCGGTGACGTTACGAGGAATACTTACAAACCACCAGTTTATGGACCACCCGTTGGATAAATCATTTTCAGAAGACTAACGTTACGACTGTATAAAATTCTTTTACCAATTTTTTATTTTTTGTATAAATAAATAAATGTTTTCTTAATTTTTGATAAAAATTTCATTTCACTCCAATCTGACGTTTCTCTCGTTTCGTTGAGAATAATCAACTTAGTTTCTTTCTTTTTTCGATACGATGTTACACTTCTTATCATAGTCAACGAAAAACTTATGATCGTTTGCATATTTTTATTTCAAATTATATTCTAATTAGCGGTAACGTTCTAAATGAGCTAATTGTAAGTTTTCATTCAACTTTTACAATTTAAGTAATTCTAATGCTCCAGTCACCAATGACCACCATGGCATTACAGGAGAAACTATGGCAGTCAAAGTGTTGTAAATATATTTTTACCTACAAAGTAAATTAAACGTCTATGCTTTAAAATTCATCAAAAGGTTAATCGGTAATAAATCAAATTAAATAAAATAACATTATTTATGTTTATTTTTGATTCCTTGTTATTTTTATCAACAAGTTAAGACATTTTTACGCGAATAATTTATTGTACAGAATAAATAACCATAGCGTAAGACAAAGTAGTTTGAATCACCTTAAACAGAAAATATACGTGCATGTAAATATAATAGTCTAATATAAAAATAAAAGTAATATAATGTGAGTTATATTTCTTACCGACATGGAAAGTTTGACAGATAAAGTTAAAAAATTGATGATTAAGAAATAGCAAGGTTTCAGACTTCTCATCATCATGAACAACAACAACATTTGTGATTTTGTTGAAAGCATATACCATGGTATATCAAACCTATAAATTAACCCTTGTATATAATTAAATAAATATATTTAATAAGTACATGGATGATGGTTGAAAAGTTTTCTACTTCGTCAAAAAAAAGAATTTCAAAATATATTAGTTTGATCGAAAATGAAAAGGTTTTTATGTTAGACTCAAAACTTTTCAACTCACCCAAGTAATTCTACATACAAAAAAAAAATTAATTAAAAATGTAGAATAAAATTATTACGTTTTGTCGAATATAATAACACTGTGATCTATTATTTTTTGGCCTAAATAGCAGTTCATGGATAGTACACAGCAATGGAGGATGATATTAAAAATTGAAAGTACAGTTTCTCTTACGTTTTGTTTCTCAAGAGCTGAGTTATGTAAAAGCTATAAAAAATAAAAATTTTAATAAATATAAGAAGTATGATCAAAGAGTAAGGTAACATTTTAAAATTCCCATCAAGAGTTTAATTAGAATAATAATTAAAATAAAGTCATACCCGTACAAATGTAATAATTATAATAATCGAACCAAGTACAATAAGTATCGAAAAACCTTTTTCGAAGCAGGAATTAAAGATGGTGTTGAATCTTGAATGATAGAAATCTCTTAATAAGAATAAAATATAGAAATTAATTAAACATTCTTAAGTCATACTAACTCTAAAGTTTTTTGGTGATATTCTATGCTACGAACTATTTTAACATGAACTTCATTCTCCGTATAACGATTATACAAATATTCCGTTTTAATGCCATCCAACATGTTCCTGGATAAAATAATAGACGATCAAACTATTAACAGGACAACTTTAGATCGTGTTTTCTTGGTTCACAATAAGATTTGTTAAGTTTGATAACTCTTATTAAAAAAATAAGAGAAACCGTGATCTAAAAATTAGCACTAAAATAGAAACTAAATCTTATCGTGATCAAGAAGGATCTAAAATAATGTTTCTCTATTGAAATTTATTAAATTAATTAAAAAATCATTTGAAAAGTTTTTACCCAACAACACAAAACATTCCACAAGTGTAGTATACGAGTATTGCGAATAATGTATAATTTCCTACTACAGCTGTACATGCTATAACTGTCATAAAAAATGTAATTAACAATACCAAAAGGTAATGTCTTTGTATGTCTATAAAAAATTCCATTGGAAATGGTAATATCCGATGTCGAGTTTGATTTAGAGGAGAATATATATCTAAAATTAATGGTATGGTTGATACGAATAATGCTGATAAAATCAACCCATAAGATAATACTGAAAAAGAAAAAGAAATCATCGAGTTATTTCTTAATTATAATAATTTTAAGTTAATATTCTATATTTTATTTACATATTATTATCAATGAATACGTTCTGCCGTTTTCAGCATATTTCTTCATTATTTGAAACTCTTTAATGTGTTCTTTTTCAAGCCAATTTTGTTTAATATGTTCTAAGAGTTGACTTATCTATAATAACAAATTTTACGAATGATCGAGTAAAATATTGAAATATTTTATTTTATTATTTTTTATCAATTAATATATTCTTTATTAGCATATTCCGTGCCACGTGTACCACCATTGGTACACGCAGATATATTTACTTATTTAAAGCACTGAAAACATATGTTTATGAGAAATTTTATTCTGTAAAAAATATATTTTTACCAAAAAAATTATTCATTATACAAAATAATAACTAAAATGATATCTAAAAAGACAACTACTTTTGGATCGATGATGTAATAAAATATTTTGTGAAATATCAAATGGCCTGAACGACAAGGCAAAAATGGCTTGGCACAGAACATGTTAAATTATTTTTTAAATTCATATTTTGTTTTTACAAATTACACGACATTCATACCTTCGACATATTGAATAAACTATTGTAATACATCAAAACACAGGTTAAATATACGATAAAATTAGAAATAATTTCCATAAGCAAATGAAAATTCTTTGCCATGATAATCGACGTTATCTAAAAGTAAAATCTTTTTATATCAAAGTTATATTATATATTGTTTTTGGATAAAATAATTAACCCTTTGAGTACGGAGTATATTTTGTAACATAAAGGACGGAGTGGAGTCACTAAAGTCCCCTTACACAAGAATTGTTTAAGTAGGGAATATTAATATTAGGCTGTCAAGCATGAAATGGAGCAAAAAATGCACATAAATGAATAAAAACTAATCTTGATGGACCTAAAGTACCCCACTTCGTACTCTAAAGGTTAACACTGTATCTTTTACCTGTACTACGAATAGAACCAAGAAAATACTGCTTACGATTAATCTCCTAAGGTAACTTTTATTTGGTTCAGAATAAGGCCAAAGTCCGATTAATGAGAGAAAAGTTTGATTAAGTTTGTAATACCCTCTCTCGAAAAAATCTACTTCGTTTACTTGATAATCCTGAGCCATATGAAACTCGTTTATTTTCTGTTACGTTTTAGGATTTAATGTTTCTTCATATATTAGAATTATTATACAATTGTAGAATAATTTTCTTTTCTATTTTATCGCGAAAATAATCTTTTTTTTTTTCCTTTTAAATCGATAAATAATAAACGACGGTAAGAGTTTAATTTCAACTTTCTTTGTATACGCACACGTTGTAAAGGAGAAAAAATAAGAAGGGTAAAAATGAAAAAATGCGAAAGCGTGATGCATGTCAATCAAAATGATTATTTTACGAGTATATAGACCCTCTTTTAAGTTTGCTTTCATTAACTAACGATTAAAGGAAAATTATATCCAAGAACGATTTGTCCCCTCTTTTAAACATGACTTGCGCTCTACGTAGTTTTTCAAACGAACATAACCGAGAGTATGTTAGTTTTCTTTGGTCAGAGTATGTTGCAGCATCTATCAACGCTTTTGTAGAAAGGATAAACATTTAAATTTCGGGTAAATACAAAACATAAAATAAGAAGAATAAGTAACACGAAAATTTCTTTTCTTTGATTCTTATGGTTTCAGGAAGATCATTGAAACATACTAATCGATAGTGGAACGTGTAATTAAGCTGTTTATTTTGAAAATGGCCTAAGTTTATTCTTGGTAAGAAAATTCATATTATTCGTCGTTAAAAGATGAAGGTACAAACAACAATGAAGAAAAGATTGATGAAACATACATCCAAAATGTGCGAAAGATTAAACGGAATTCAGGAAAAAAGATATTCTATTCAAACCAGAAATATTGTACTTTTCAAAGTTTTCCAAAACAAATATTACCGTTGTCGAAAAGCTTGGGTAAAAAATTACGAAGAAGAAGAAAGAAAGAATATTTTTGATAAGTTTTGGTATTTGAGAGATTTTAGTAAACAAAATGTATTGATTTACGAAGCTATCGAGCACAAAACTGTGAAACGAAGACGTCAAACAAAACGTCTAAACTGGGCCACATTATTAATTACAAAATGTATTAATTACTTTCATTTATTTCGGTTAAATATTCTGTTAGAATGAGACGTGTAGGCACGCACATATGCATAGAATAAGATTTCTTAGAAGTGGTGTTAGTTTAACGAGATTAATATTTAAAATAAATAGAATTAATCCCCTTCGATAATCATGTAAACAACTTTCGAAAATAAAACCGTCATAGATGACAACGTGTCAGTCTATCAAAGGATTTCGAAGAGGACATACATCGAACTTATATTCCGAGCTTTTAGATTATAATATACAGTTCCTTTGTTAATTTAACAATTATTTTATATTAATCCAATACTGTAGTGCACTCTTATTATTTTCTAGATTCTACTAACACGTATACATTGGTTTAAACGTTACATTCTTTCTAACATAATTCAGAATATAAAATAATTTCGATACCTTTTTATTTTATATGTTTTTAGATAAATGCTACAAACGGGATGTCATTACTGGGCCAAATTATTAATTACAAAATGTATTAATTACTTTCATTTATTTCGGATAAATATTCTGTTAGAATAAGACGTGTAGGCACGCACATGCGCATAGAATATGATTTCTTAGAAGTGGTGTAAGTATAACGAGAATAAAATTTGAAATAAGTAGAATTAATCCTCTCCGATAATCATGTAAACAACTTTCGAAAAAAAAACTTTAATAGCTTACTTCGAGCCAGTCTAACGGTGGATTTCGAGGAGGAAGGTATGCAAAACTTATACTTATTACATTTAAATTATAATATTCATTTTCTATGATAATTTAATAATTATTTAGCATATGTCTACTACTCTAATGCACCCTTCTTTTTTTTAAGAATGTTCTAATACGTATAAATTGGTTTAAACATTACATTCTTTCTAACGTAATTCAAAATATAAAAGAATTTCGATACCTTTTTATTTAATATATCTTTAGATAAATGCTACAAACGGGATGTCGTTATTAGCCCGAAATATTAATTAAAAAATTCGTTGATAACTTTCATTCTTTTCAGATAAATTTTCTGATAGATTTAGATGTGTATGTGCACGCACATGCGTATAGAAAAAGATTTCTTAGAAGTGGTATTAGTATAACGAGAATAAAATTTGAAATAAATAGAATTAATCCTCTCCGATAATCATATAAACAACTTTCGAAAAAAAAAACTTTAATAGCTTACTTCGAGCCAGTCTAACAGTCGATTTCAAGGAGGAAGGTACACATAACTTATACTTATTACATTTAAATTATAATACTCGTTTCCTATGATAATTTAACAATTATTTAGCATATGTCTACTACTCTAATGCACCCTTCTTATTTTTAAGAATATTCTAACACGTATACATTGGTTCAAACATTACATTCTTTCTAACGTAATTCAAAATATAGAATAATTTCGATATCTTTTTATTTTTATACATATTTTCAGATTTAAATTAAATCATCGCTGTTATTTCAATTCTACTCGGATTTACTTCTCGTTTTCATTTAGTCATTTTGTATTCACACTTTATTCTGTTTTATCGATAATTATTTTAAATAGAAAGTGACTAACATTGTAGATGTTTAAAAAATGATGATTCTATTTATAATAAATCGTATTCCAACGTACGAAGAAGACTGACGATTAATATAAAAGTTTTGCTACGAAATATACACGAACGATACCGAACATACACAAAGGTCAATATGAAATTTAACGACGAAATTTATAATAGAATTTAATTGACAACGTTCGGTTGTCGACACCGGCCGAAGAGCGACGGAAAGAGGCGAACGTAAACAAAAGATTAAACGTGCAACTAAGCCGGTAGTTAAGGAATGTTTTTCTATGTGTATTTCATATGTAACGAATTTCCTAGAATTCACCGAGTTATACACGGAACATAACCGATGGACGTACACCTTCGTCTATCTTTCTCTCAATACATTCAATACTTATTCTTCTTCTTATTCCTAAAATAGGACACTGTCCTGTATTTCTCCAACTTTTATTCTTTTTATTTTTACAACTCCTGCGATGAGGAGGTCCAAGCTTTCATACCATAGTTTAAATGGTCTTCCCGGTAGCCTGCTCAAGAGGAGTTTGGCAATCCGAGGCATTTTCGTTGGGTCTGTGAGCATTTTCTTGGTTTTACCCCCGGTAGGTTGCTAGCCTCTCCGAGGAAGTTAGCGGGTCACCCTTCCTAGGTATTATATTTCTACCTAGGCTGCTTGACTTGAATGATTTGATAATCACTCTCGCTAGTGTCGTGATAACACCGCTAACACATTCAATACGTATGGAATTATTACTATGTTTTTGTATAGCTGACCTACTTTTGTATCGTTGACCTATTTTTCTTACCAGTGACCTACATTTGAACAGCTTTTTTCTATTTCTAATGATTGAATTTTGTGGGATACCTAGAATCGATTTTCGTTTTCTTTTTTTTCTTATGCTGGTACACTCGTCCCGAATATATGTTCACAGTTTCAGCTATATAACATTATTCGTTTGTTTGTAAGAGGCATAAAAATTAGAAGTGTTTTGCGTGTTCCGGCGATTTTCTGTTGTCGACAAAAATGGATCAAAGAATTTGCATGAAATTTTGTTTAAAAAATGGAATTAAGTGCTCGAAAACACTCGAAATGTTGACAGTAGCATATGATGAGTGTACTCTGAATAAAAAATATGTTTATAAATAGTGCAAGCTCTTTCAAGAAGTCCGAGAAGATGTTAATGACGAAACTCGCCCTAGACGCCCCAGTGCGTCAAAAACTGATGAAAACGTTGAAGAAATGAAGAAAATAGTGTTAAGGAATCGTCGAATCACCATTAGAGAAGTTGCTGATGATGTTGACATCTCGTTTGGTTCCTGCCAAGCAATTTTAACGAATGTTTTGGGAACGAGACGCGTGTCAGCGAAGTTTGTTCCGAGACTGATTAATTTTCACCAGAAAAACCGTCGTACGAGCATTGCTCTGGAGCTGTTGAATGACGTCAATGATGATCCTGATTTTCTCAAAAGGGTCATAAATTGTGATGAATCATGTGTATATGGTTATGACGTCGAAACCAAAGCCATTTAATATAAAAAAAAAAGAAATAATCGATAAACGCGTAAAAATTTGAAAAACGTTTAATATCAATCAATCGAGGATTATGTTCTTTTTCTTTCCATTTGGCATGTTAAATTATAATCTAAGTAAGTTAATGGCTCGTTTTTTTATTAAATATTAACAAAATAAAAATTCTATACAATAATACCTGATATATTAAATTTTGATTTATCTTCAAATAATTTGTATAATGAAATATCTCCAAGACTTTTATTTTATAATTGAATTTATATATTTTGAAGGTTATACAAAATTTAAAAATAATATATTTTAGTTTATTTAATATAAATATATATATATAATTCGTTATCGATTTTATTCATTTCAGTAAATCATGTGATCGATTAATTCTAAAAAACATCATTGATTATTAAACCTGGATTTGAACAAGAAACAATGATTCTTCGAGTGTCGTAAATCAATATCAATAATTTCATCTATTTTATATATTTCATTGAATAAATTCTCGTCAAGAAAATAAAATTACGCAAAGATAAAAAGAATCGATTAAATTTAAATAAAAAATCAGTATGATTTAAAATCGTACATCGTCGTATCGTCGTATAACGACATTTCGGGTATACTGGAGTCATCCTAATTACAGTTAGAATAAAAAAATAAAATAAGATGGACGGTAATAATTATTTTCACATACATTTTATATACCAATTATCCTAATCCAATATATTATATTTTTTTATCATTTGTAATAAATTTATTTTATCAATTGTTATTAACAAGCTACGAATTCAATTTACGATCATCCGGATATTTGTAACGTTGTCGAATATATAAAAAACAAATTTTATTTTGCAACATTAAAAAATAGTCGTAAAGAACCGAGAAAAATGGAAAATGTAATATTTTTCAATATCGACAACGTGTTAATTTATAATAATTTTTACAACGACTTTGGACCATTGAATCTCGCATGTTTGTACAGGTAAAATGATTATATACCCAGTTAACACAAAACATTAATATGACGTTCGATTTACGTCATTTTCAACATTTTCAAAAATTATAAAAAAAATTATATAATAATTTTAAAGAAATAAAAATGTCAAAAGAAAAATTAAAGAGTTGTCGCGTTATTAAAGGTATTGCAGTAAGGTTAACAAAAAATTAAACGATCCGATAAACAAGAATAAACTAATCGTCCATTGTACTTCAAGAAACGATGAGAAAAATGCAAATGCTGCTTATTTGATAGCCTCGTATGCCATTTTGTATTTGAATAAAACTCCTAAGGAAGCTTACAAACCTTTAATCATGGGAAACGAATTAATATCGTTTAGATTATTTCAAGATGCAACATTAGGACCATCGATTTACAATATTCACATACTCGGTTATATTTTTCTTCTTTTCACTCTTTTTCATTATTTATTATTTATTATTATATTCCATAGAACTATTATATACCCAGTTAACTCAAAACGTTAATATGACGTAAATAACTGGGTATACTATGCCAAATCATTGAATTCATCGTCTAATTCCATTCTAATTCTAAATCTAGATTGTTTAAATGCCATTTACAAAGCTGCATCCTTTGGCATATTCAATTTCGATGACTTTGATTTAACCGAATACGAAAAATACGAGCAAACACAAAATGGTGATTTAAATTGGATGGTACCGGAAAAGTTATTAGCTTTTCTTACTCCAAGTACAGAAAATGGAACGATTTATCATCCACCAGAATGTTACATTAATTATTTTTTAAACAATAACGTTGTTGCCGTAGTTAGATTGAATAAAAAAACATACGATTCTAACAGGTATTCCAATTTTCTTCTTTGATAATATTTAAACTAAATCTACAAGACGAATATAATAGTTATAATATATTTCTAATTTTTGTTTTTTTTTTCTTAAACAGTTTTACAAAAGCTGGAATATCACACTACGATATGTTTATGCCAGATGGTACTGTTCCACCAAAAAGAATTCTTTATAAATTTCTTAAATTGGTGGAAACTACAAATGGAGCTATTGCTGTTCACTGTAAAGTAATTATTATTCTAAAATATTCATCTATACGATTTTCACCCTTATCCTGCTCGTATAATATTATTACAATCTTACATATATATATATAAATAAATAGAAATAAACACAGAAATAACTCGAAAGAAAGCATTTTCTAATAGAACTAGTAATAACTATCAACAACAACAACAACAAAATATATGTTTAATAGGCAGGATTAGGCAGGACAGGTTCTCTGATAGCAGCATACTTAATAAAGCATTATACAATGACAGCCAGAGAAGCTATAGCTTGGACACGAATTTGTAGAACTGGTTCAGTTATTGGACATCAACAAGCTTGGCTAGAAAACATTGAATGCAGTCTCTTAAATGCAGGGAAACAATATAGGTACACATATTTATTTATGCATATAAGATGGTGATTATAAAAGTTGATCTAACAAAAAAGAAAACCTAGTTGACGTAACATCAATTACTTTTCTTTTTTTTTTTAAATTCTACACAGTTGTTAAAGTCCTATCAGGATCATTGTACATTGTGTAAACAATAAAACCTAATAATACTGAATCATTATCAAGAAAACGAAGGGTGAAGTTTAACATTTAGTTCTAACTGGAATTATTATTTAATTATAATAATAAATTATAATTTTTAACTGGAAAAATATACATTTGTACAAATTTAAAATTTAATCTTTTTTTTTTTACAATTTTGTATAATTTTCCACACATATTGTTGATTGAAAATTTGATCAACTCTCTTAGGATGATTATGGGCAGAACTTTTAAATTCTACTTGATATAATAAATATTGTCAAATTAATTTAGTTAGACCAGATACTTTTTAATAATCACCAACTCATGTGTATTATTAATGACTGCTATTAGAGTGAAATAATAATATATATATAATGATATATAAATAAAATTGCAAAAAATATATGATAACATTATATTATAGACTTAAATATCACGGGAACAGCAACATGGTATTACAACACAGATGGGGGATATACTCAATTGCTATTAAATTAGGAAACGACGAACATCGTGGCCATTCTGAAACTAATTATCCTAATAACAATCACCAAAATAATTATCCAGGTAAGTTTATCATTTATCTTTAGAATTATGTTTTATTTGATTCAGTGAAAGGAGCTCTTCTTACATCTTCCTCTTTTTTTTTTTTTCATTTATCTTTCTTTCTTTAACTATTTAACATGCGTCTAAGGAAAATGTGGAAGACATTGTAAAGTTGTAATAGCTTGTCAAGTAGCAAGTACATTGCATCCATCTTCTCGTATATGTTATCTTAATTCGTAATTTTACCTACAAGTGATTTGAATTTAAATAATAATAATAATAATAATAATATAGCAAAATAAATACAAAAAATAAGATTATGGTTATTCTAATGTAACGTGCTATATAAGAAGCTTCGTGTTTAGATTTAATTTGTAATTTTATTTCAAACAAGATATATTAGCGATGACTTACCTAAAGAATAAGGTAGTCAAATCTAAATTATCGCGAATATTAGATAACTATGATAAAACGTTAACATGTTCCGTGCTAAGCCATTTTTCTTTGACCTGTCGTTCAGGACAATTTCATATTTTGACTAAAGATTTTTATATCACACCCCAGTTAACACAAAACGTTTTTGAAAAATGACGTAAATCGAACGTCATATTAACGTTTTGTGTTAACTGGGACAATATTTCATTACATCGTCAATCCACAAGTAGTTATCTTTTTAGTTTATCATTTTAGTTATTTATTTTGTATAATCCCTAATTCCTTTGAGTAGAAATATATTTATACAGAATTAAATTCGTCATAAACATACAACCCGTTTATTTTGAAAGTGGTATAAGTCCATTCATCAATTATTTCCAGTTGGGGCCGTGTTTACATGTACAATTTCCAGTTATCTATCAATTATAAAGCATTAGATGGAAACAACAAAGAAATGGATTTAAGCCACTTTCAAAATAGACGACTCTATATGTTTTCAGAGTATTAAGTAAATATGTCCTGTGTGTACCACCGGTGGTACACGTGACACGGAACACGTTAAACGGGTTTTTCTTTTTTTTTTCTTTCTGTAATTCATTAATGAATGATAAGAAAGTGATTTTATAATTGATCGTTATAGATATTAATATATGTATAATGAGTGTATGTAATTTTTGTTGTATATAGATAAATTACGAAATGTAAATAATAGGATGATAAATAAGAATACAGAATCATCGAATTCAAAAAAGACACGTAATAATAAGGATCTAATGAAATGTCGTTGGAAATTAAATGACGTTAAAGGTACTTCAACGCAAGGTGATAAACTAAATGAAATTAAAATAAATAGAGCAATAAGTAATTACAGATGACAGTAATAATCGTTATTTACAAAATAAAGGATAAACAAAAAAAAAAAGAGTTATCTTCTTTTCTCTCTCTGTTGAGAAATTGATAATCTGTAAAAAGAGATAAATTATAATTTATAAAATATATATAAATATGTACCTAGTTAACAGAAAACGTTAATATGACGTTAATATGACGTCATTTTTGGAAAATGACCTAAATCGAACGTCATATTAACGTTTTGTATTAACTGGGTATATATGATAATAAATACCTGTTTGTTTTGTGTTATTTGACATATTTAATAACGTTACGTATATATATATGTATTATTTAAATACTTTAAAAGCACGTGTTCTACTTTTGTAGATATAAGAACAATCTATCTCGATTTGCATGTGTGTGTTATCTCTTATCTCATTTTGTTATAAATTTAATAACAAATCAACGAGAGAGAGAGATATAATCCCGTAATCAGAACGTTGTATTTAATCAAATGTATAATAATTATTGAGAAACGGAAAAAGAAATAATTATAATTTCATATTTTTGTACTTTTTCATCAGGGTAATTATCACTTCTTTTTTTGTTTCTTTAGATTACAGTAATTATATCGAAGACCTTGTTTGTTTGTTTGTTTGTTTATTCGTTTCGTTTGTTTGTTTATTTTTTTTTTTTAACGTAGAGAAAAGTTAATCTCTTTATCTCATAATAAGAAGAAACTTATTTATGCACAACTGGATATATATTTTTAAAATATTCTATTAAAAAAGACGTCGGGCACGTATCTGAATTTGGGAATGTTGTTTTTATTTTTCTTTTCTCTTTCCTTGGGGTTTATTCTTTTTCTTTTTTTTTTTGTTTTCTTTTACTTTTTTTTTCATTGAATGTCCACTTTTTATAAATATCACGAACCTCGAGCAAGCTGCATACTTTGGGATGCAAGCGGAACAGTAAAATTGGTCTGAAGCATTTACGTATTTATGTATATGTGTATGTGCATGTGTGTATGTATGTATGTATATGTGTGTGTGTATGTATGAATGTACGAAAAAGAATGAGAAGAACAGAAAATTTAACGAAAAGAAGAATGATTTGTATCAAAAAAAATATTACTTTTTTGTGATTTTATAGAAGACGATTGCATACAAAATGACTATTTGTACAAACTAAAATAAGATAGAGAGAGAGAGAAAGAGAGAGAAAGAGAGAGAGAGAGAGAGAGAGAGAGAAAGACTTTTTATAAAGAGAAAAAATAGATATAGTCAGTAAAAAAGACAGAGAAAGAGTTATTATGATTTATAATACTTAAATATGTATATGTATATGTATTATATAGAGAAAGAGAGAGAGAGAAAGAGAGAAAGAGAGAAGAAAGGTATTTATTTTAAATATAAAATAATGTCTAATAAAATGACATTATATTGTAATAAAAATAAAATTGTATATTCCAATTAAATTCAATAATATGAATTTATATATATTTTCACTATTTTTTTATTTGATATATCTCACGCGTATTATTTCTGTCTCTCTCTCTCTCTCTCTCCCACTCTCTCTCTTTCTCTTTCTCTCATTCTCGACATAATTATTATTGCATAATCAACGATATAAGTTTGTTTCAACCTGAAAAAACATTTAATTAAAATATAAAAATTAATACTAATTACTTTCTCTCGAAAAGCGCATTTAACACACAAAAAATTGATCTTTCGCAAAGTAAATCATCTTAAAGTTACACACGAATGAAAACAAAAACAAAAAAATGAAATTAAATTTAACAATTATTATACTCATGCAATTAAAAACTATTTTTTTAAAAAAATAACTTTTCTCCGGGCATATTTTAGAGAGATATTTGGTCACAAATATAGTTTCTTATTAACTTCGTTTTTTCTTTTCCTATCTTTCAGTTTTTTTTTTCTTTTTTTTTTTCTTCATTTTGATATTTTTTTACTTTTTTTTTTACATTTCTTTCTTTTTCTCTCTATTTTTGAATGATTTTTTTTTTTCTTTGGGAAACAAGGACAGACGAGTGCCCAAAAATTGTAATATTATGTATGCTTTCAATAAAGGAACTCTCTGCATCGTAGTACAATTCAGTTTAACTTTATCTTTTTTTTTTTTTTTCAACTATCAATCAACACTTTGAGTTTTTTCTTTTTCTCTCTCTCTTTCCCATCAAAAACATCCATAGTTACGCGCATTATTTTGCTAAAATATACAAAAAATGTTTTATTGC
Source organism: Mischocyttarus mexicanus (assembly GCA_023678845.1). Lineage (NCBI taxonomy): Eukaryota > Metazoa > Arthropoda > Insecta > Hymenoptera > Vespidae > Mischocyttarus > Mischocyttarus mexicanus. The sequence continues at coordinate 118,496 of JACGTP010000053.1, read as the reverse complement.
ATTTGGAAAGACAGACTATTTCGTAATAATATATACCGTGTGTCGAGTTTTTTTTTGATTTATCTTTCAGAATTTCGGAAGTTCACAATTTCAAATTTTCTCTTTTTTTTTTTTTTTTATATTATGTTTGTATATACAGTAAGACCTGTTTTTATGCAGTAGATAGGGACCACATAAAAAAAAATTGCACAAAAAATAATATTCGTAACAAAATGAATGCCTTGCAGTGTACATTACAACTGTACCAATGCAATTAGAATTCATTACCGCATAGAAAAAAAATCGCATAAAACAGATTGCACAAAACTAAAATTGCATACAAAGGGACCGCACAAAAACAGATTTTACTGTATAAATATATTATGTGTGTCCTGTGTTATATTATATATATAAAATACGCGTTGAGAGAGGAAGTTTTTTGTGTTGCACAGTATGTGTTAATCAAAACAGTTATCACTTGACGGAACGTTTCACGTAACGCGGATCCGATTATTACACACGTTATGATATATTAAATAGAATTTCTTACAATCAATTTTAATTTATCGGCTAATATAAATTTTTATATAATATACACACACAGAACTTATTAAATACCTTACATATGCTTAATGAGAAAAAGCTTAAATGGTGATGGAACAGTAGTAATTGTGCAATTCAAAGACAAAGTGAATTAAAAGTGGATGAACGAATCTTTACCCACCTATACCTCCCTCCCTCCCTCTCAAACCCCATTTCTTTCTTTCTTTTTTTCTTTTATTATTTTTCTTCTTTTTTACAAAGCTTTACTATACTTTTTTTTGACCAAGATATTAATATATATTAGATCTGCCAGAAAGTTCTGTCCGTAATTTGTATTTGGTTTTATTACAAAATCGGACAGAACTTTCCGGTAGATCTAATAATTATTTCTTTTTTTTTTTTGTAATTTTTTATAAACTTCCGTAAATTATGAATGATATAAAATGTTGTTGTTTTTTTTTTTTTCTTGTCATTATCATTATCATTATCATTATCATTACTATTAATTTATTATTATTATTATTATTTTAATTATTTTAATTATTTTAATTATTATTATTATTATTATTGTATAAATAAAACGCAATCTACCGGGTTGAAAAATTAACGAAACGTCTTTGAAATACTTTTACATCAAACTAGATGAACACATATGTATGTATATATATATATATATATATAAGGCATGTAAATAATCTATGAGTACTTTACACAAAAATGTGCATCTTAATAAAAAATATGCCAATGTATGTATGTATGTAATAACGTTTCTTAGGTCTTATTATCGAAATGATTTCTCGCATATCTTTTTTTCTTTTTCTCTTTTCTACGAATAATTTTATCAATCTTGGAAATAAAAAAAAAAATTGATACATTTGTTACGAACATTCCCTCCTCTTTTGTTTGTTTAATTTTTTTTTACTTTTTTTTTTCTCTTTTTTTTTCTTTCTTTAATAATAAATACAGACATAAGCAAAAAAAGAAAAGAAATAGTAACAATCATCGAAACCTTGCATATCATCGTGTATTTTTTTTTTTTTATATATACCCGTTATATTAACGAAAAATATTTTGCATGAAAAAAATCAAAGATATATTTTTATCTTGAAAATTTTCCTTTGTGATGTTATTAATTAATCTTACTAACTGTAAAAGCATTATAGCTACCTAAACAGTATTGCACACTGTATTATTCGCTTTTATGAATTTTATTTTTTTGTTTGTTTTATATCTGATTCTAATCTCCAACACACGTTTCTTTTTATAAAATTTTGGTTTATGAAAATTAAGTGGTTATTTCATCTAAGCATATGGTAATGTATACATATACTATATATATATGTGTATGTGTATATGTATGTGTGTGTGTATATGTGATGTGTAAGTATATATATAGTATAATTATTATTAATCATTATCGCAGTGTTAACACTGTACTTTATCAACTATGAAAAATTCATATTAATTTATGATATACCACTAATGTTTTTATTTTATTTAATTTTATTATTTTTATTTAATTTTTATTTTTTTTCTTTCTTTCTCTTGATATAATGAAGCTCACTTTGTTACGTTTTTATTTTTATTTTATATTTTCTTTCAATTTTTTTTTATCTATTATAATAAACAATACGATCGTAAAGTAAAATTATGTATTATTAAATGTGATATTTTTGTCGGTGTTGGAAATTTTGTGTTTTTAATTATTGAAATATCCCGAAGAAAATAAGTATAAATTTTAAAGATACATATACATAATAAATATTGTGAAAAAATGATATTATTATATTTTTCTTTTTTTTTTTTATCTTTTTTTTTTTTTGTTATTTTTGTTTTTCCCCGTCCGCCTTTACGCCCTTAGCTTATCATCTTCACTTGTGCAATATCGATGCATAAATGAGAGTACCCAAACATTATCTCAATCACAACACACACTTAGATCCTAAAATCATATTATTATTAAAAATTTCATCAGATGTGTGTTACGAATTATATATCCATCCCACGCACGCCTTTTTATATCATACAGTCTTTCTTCTATGACAAATATTATGCAAAAAATCAACTCTAAATTTGTTTGCTTTCTTATTATCCTTTCAAAGGTGTGATGATTCTTGCTTTTACTGTTTCTTTGTTTCTTTGTTTCTTTCATTCTTTCATTCTTTCATTCTTTCTTTCTTTCTTTCTTTCTTTCTTTCTTTCTTTCTTACTTTTTTTTTCATTTTTTCTTTTTTATTTTTTTGAGGTCTTTTTCTAATGTGCACCATAATTGAAATATAATTATGGTCACGCTGCTTTATAGAGAGTCACGCTGGCAATGTACTGATTAGCCATAACTTCAACAATTGCATCACGTATTCCATAACAAAAGGTGCATCCAAATGGATTCGTGGTATTTGTTGATGATGCACGATTTAACACTACAGGACGTGCACTTGCCTTTAACTGTTCACTTATACTATCCCATTTTGTATAGGCAGTGATCTGGGGAACATTTATCTTTAATACTTACATGGAATTAAATTTTAATAATAAAAATATAAAAAAATAATAAACTTTTATCGTGTATTGAAAAATTACCGTAACTGGAGAAGGAGAAACATCAATGAGTTTTCCCGATTCAGTGGATTTATTTTCCGGAGGTAAAAGTAAAGTAAATTCACAACGGTGGTACATATTAAAATTATAATGTCCTGGATAATTAGTATGCAAAACAAACTTCTTCACACTCTGAATTTTGGCATCAAATAAAACATCCTAAAAGTAATACATCAATAATATTATAAATATATCATTATTCTATAAATATATAAATATGTTTTTCTTTTTTTTTTTTAATATCGATAGAATACTCACCAATCCTAACGTAAAATAATTATAAAAATAATCAGATCTTCTAATGTTATCACGTTTATGTGCATGAGGACTGTGAATTCGCATTTTATCCTCTGCTTTATAAAATATTCTTGATGGTGCACCAAGAGCACTTAATACATCTTGGCAAGTATCACCAAATAAAATCTATAATTGAAATAATTTGATATCAAACACATTCGGGGGGGGGGAGTGGGGGGATGTATATATGGGTGTATATAAAATTATAAATAAATAGAAATAAATACTTCTTTGGTGAGACCACTCTTTTTCGATTCTAATAGCACCCTTGTACCAGAACTTCCTTCGGTGAAAAGGTGTAGTCTGAGTCCTCGTGTATGCGTTCTATCGCGTATAACTTCAGCCTTTTCCAAATATAAATTATTATGATAACAAACCTGTTAACAATTAATCCCTTATTAATATTCACAAATAATCCATATACATTATGCCTTATTTAAAAAAAAAAAAAAACATTAATTACAAGAGGTAATGGCGGTGGTGGAGCTTTCATACTGTGTTCTTCGCTACTGGAACCAGTAGGCATATTACCAACGTAAATAGCTGTCTTTGCGACAAGAGGCGAAGTCCCATTTGGAAATTGTAATGAACCTAAGCCATGTGCATATCCTGGCTGAAATTTCGATTCAATTGGAAAGTAAAATGACAAGCCTCTGAAGTTTAACACAAAAACCTAAAAATATAAGAAAAATTATAATATTTAATCAATTTATTAAATATATAAGATATATCCCATTGTAAACAAGTGATACAAGCAAAGAGCAAGTGATAATATTCTATCATAAAAAAGATTAAAATACAAACTGTGAAAACTAAAGAAGAAACACGAAAATTATCTTCGGAAGATAATGAAATCTATCAGAGTTGAAACTAAATCAAATGTACACGTACTTTCAAGATAAAGTCTTATATGTACCCATAATTATGAAAGTGGTCTAAGTCATATATTTCTTATTTCCAAATATTTCATGAATTAAACACTAAACACTTAATAAATTCCATATAATAATATTGTAATTACTACAATTTCGTCTAATGGTTCATTTTTGACTCTATCATTAAGATTACATTGAATTAATTTAGTTTAAAATAATGTGGCATAAAATAACTGATAAACTCATTTTTTTTTTTTTAATTTTAACTTAGAGATCACTTTCATAATTATGAGTTCATACATTAACAAATTTTATTTTACATTTTTTGGTTTAATATTTGTCACCACCTGCTGCTAAGCTTGTATCACATAAATTACAAAAGATATCCTGTATATACAAATGATTTTGTTTATATTTAATATATATAGGTGTAATTAAAATGATTATACCTGTTTTTCGCTATCGTATACTCCAGGATGAGTAGCTCCAAATGAATGTTCGATCTGTTCGATCGAGGGTAACACCTCTGGTGAATTGAATGGCAAACCACAATATTTCAATTTAACTAATCTCATATTATAAATTTCAATTATTTTAAGCCTCTGCACCACCGGATCAAATATGAGTCTAACGCCGTCATGAGGTAAGTTTATTACTAAATCTACTTCTAATGGATTCTATATAAACGTAAAAAAAGTAGGAACAAAATTAATTTATTAATACATGATAAAAAGGGGTAGAAGATGGAGGGGAAGGGTTAGAGGTGGGTGGAAATTCAAATGAAAAATATTAATCGTTTACTTACACTATCGCTATAAAGTACTTGTACTCCTCTTATAATGCCCACTTGAGATTGTATTATTGATACAGATTGGGAAAAATGCATACCTAAAAAAAAATGTTTATTAAACAATAATTAAACGTTATAAAATTATTTTTAATTATATATTTCCTCCTAATAGGTATTAAATTATAATACAATAATAGACATATTTATATATGGTTCTATAACCCTATCTTTGATTAAACAAATAAAATAAAAAGAAAAACAATAACAATAACAATAACAAGAAAAAAAAAAAGGAAAAAAAGAAAAGCTTTAATAAATATTCAGTTAGAGAAAAGTTATAAAACAATATATGATTGCATTGAGTATAAATTATAAATGGATTGTTGATTTTGTTGATAAATGTTAAAATAATAAATTAAGCCAGAATTATATAATCGGTAAGAAAGATTGTCATTTTCGATTTCTTATTTCCTTTGTTTACACGCAATTGTCAAAGTGTTTACAAATAGAAGAGGGTGAAGATAAAGATGGTAAACCGTAAATATGAGAGATCAGTGATAAGATTTCATTAATTCAAAATAACGTTATGATAACGGTTGGAAATAATTCGTATTATATATTAATAAAAATCATCTAATCGACGTAAGGAATAACGCGTAATAAGTAAGTTAAGTGTAGCGATACGTTAAAAGTGTTTCGTCACTTGCCTAAAATAAATTCCCACAGCTCACAACCGAGGGATCTTTCGGGCACTACCTCGAGTTCCAACATTCCTAATTATTATATTTACTTTTATACTTAAATCAACTACAATTTAACGTTAAACGCGGCTCCAAATACCATGAGAACTGCGTTGTTTCTTTGTCTAGCGTATCGCACAATTACTAATCACCAGATAGCCATATTGCTTCCCAAACAATAAACTTCAACTCCCTGCTACAGCTGGCGAACTAGCAGCGAACAGCTGATATAGCCACTGAATAGAGAAAATTTTAAGTCGAGGAACTATCGACTATCGACCGCGTTAAAATATACCACAATTTTTACGAACAGTTTCTAACTTGTTCTCATAGATGTCTCTGATTCGATCTTAATTCGATCTATCGTATCGAACGCCGTCATTTTGTCGAGGGTAAATTTAAATGAGATATAGCATACAACTGATAATAAAAAAAAAACACTTTATTTAAAAATTTTTTTTCAAAGATATAATTAAAGTAAATATATTCAAATTTTGTTGCATGTTACAGAGCATCGATCCAACAACATTCTGTAATTTTTGTGTAAAAAATATATCAAAAAATGAGCCGGGACAGAAAATTTTAGAAAGTGTGTACAAAATTTGAAAAGAATCGGTACAGTAATTTTTGCATGCGAATTGAAAGATAATAAATAAATTTGAAATGAAAACTTTGCTCTTGTTATGAAGTATATCGCGAGAGGTTAAAGATCATTTGATAAATATTCTCAAACAGTTGATTAATGCATCGCAGGGGGTTCTTTGTTTTTAAATACATTAAGCAACTTTCTAAACTTTTGTAATTCAAAAGCAATCTTGAAAGAAGTGTGTTTACAATTAATAAGATTGATAAATACTTGAAATTTTCTACCATAACAATTTCTTTAACAAAACATGCAGATATCGAAAGAAACAGGGAAAAGAATAAAGATTAAACAAGAATCAAAGTGTTTTCGTATTTAAGTTTTTGCTTTGATAATAAATCCTATTCGAAAAAAAAATAAAATTATATGAAAAAATAATAGAAAAAATATTTAAATGAATGATACTAAAGAGTACTTTTTTTTTATTAAAATTTAGTAAAAATATATAATTTATTTATTTTAATAATAAATAATAATAACGTAGAAAGATAAGAAAAAGAAATAAATCTGACGCAATCGAGAAGAAAAATGAATTATTTTCAAAAAACGATGGCATTATTGTGAAATCATTTATATATACTATATCATACTAATAGCATAAGCGAGCCTACTCTGTTATGCAATAAATACCGATAAACGTATCGCAAAGCACACAGACGAGCCTCCAAATACGTCAGACTATCTCAATAACTTCACTTAACGTTTGTTTATACCATCCATATGATTTGTGAAATGTTGACGTAGGATTGGAATATTTTATGCAAATGACTCAATATATTTGAAATACTTTATTCCAAAAATCTGTTGATCAGCTTAATCGTTCAAAACATTTCCAATCTTGTTTACTTCCTTATAGAATTTCAATTTCTACTTTTAAATAATTGAACAAAAATAGTCATTAAATATTTTTTCAAGAAATTAAAAGAGAAGTTTCAAATTTATCTTAAAAATTATAATATAATTGCTATAATTGAAAAAAAAAAGTTATATTAATTATTATATTAATTATTTCTATAATAAAATAAAATAAATAAATATATAAATGAATATTTATATTTAAAAAGAATATAAATTTGGAATAAATTTTTGTTATAATATATAAAAAAAAGAAATTAATAAAAAAATTATTATTGAATTAATTATAATTATACAAACATTAAATATACATATTTATCACCCATAAGTTATCGACTAAACATTTCTAACGTCAAACTAGGCCAATCTGGTTTACAGTCACCGGATTTATCCTCACATATGTTCCAATGTAAACTCTTAACATATTCGCAAATATTATTCATCTAATGTGACTTTTGTCTTGGAAGATTTTTAATATCGATTCATGGAAACTATTTTTATATACGTTTATAGAAATGTATACACAGAGATATATGAACATGTAACAACTAAACGATGATAACTAATGGATGAAAAAAAAAATGACAGAAAAAGAAAAAGACATTATCATTACGAAATAAAATGCTCACGCAGTGGTTAATCAATAGATCTAAGGTTTCCATTCTGGTCCGACATGGAAATTATTGACTCTTGTTTGTCATATTATAAAGTAGAACGTGTTTCAATCATGAATTAAATAACAGTCACGTTATAATAAATCTCTGCACGTTTAGATTCTGTTTGTGTTGAATTAAAGAAAATAAATTTGTTGACACGCGTGTTATAAATTAAATCAACACGTAAAAAGTGTTGATGTTTAATCGATTAAAATTTTACGCAAAATATGTATTTATTTATATCGAACAAAACAATAATAATAATAATAATAATTTAATAATTTAATCTTCTTCGTAGTATATCGATTTGATATAGAAATAAAATTCAATGAACTTTGGAATCAACGTGATTCCAAATTATATTTCAAATAAATCATCTTTATTTATATTTCAATAACAGAAAAGAAAAAATATAGCGTATACGTTATTCGATAATTAAAAACAAAACCTAAAAACAAATAAATAAACATTGTAGAATATAATCAAGGAATTAAACTTTGGAATGGAATGAAAATTATCTAAAACTTTTATATAACAAATTTCCTATTTTTAATTGACAAATATTAATTTGGTAATTTTTTGCAACGCCATACATAAAATGTTGATATTTTTTGACACTGTCTGTAGAAATGATATGGTCTATATAAAAGTAACGTAACTTTTACTTTGAATTATCTCTGTTTGGTAAAAAAAAATGAGAATTAAATTTATTTAGAATTAAAATATACAAATGTGACGAATTTTGTTCATATGGATGAATATGTATTAATATTAATAATAATTAAATAAAAATCTCTGAAAATTTAATGAAACGGTTTAGTTCCTTTGACAGAATCCGCTCCTGGCTTAGTCCGTAGTCCAGGAATTGTCTGGGTTTGATAATTTATAAGACCAACATTTCACTTTCGTGATAACCAAACGACAATGTCGTTCAATCTTTTAACATTAAAAAGAATAAACAATATCTTATCTATGTAAAAAAACAAAAAAAAAACTCTCATTATCGAATAGTTTAAAGATAAATAAAATTATTTCTTATAGTCGATGAACGAGGGAGACGAGCTTTCGATAATAATCGATTAATTTAATCAGCACTGAAAGAAAAAATATTTTGTATTTTGTATCATTATAGTTACGCATTAATGTATTTATTTTATTGTTTATATATTTTTTTCTCCATAATTCAAAGTAAAACTTACAAAGTTATGTTAACTTTTCATAATACGAGGTTTATAATATTTTATTAATATTTTATTTCAATTAATATTTCATAATTTTTGGAAATATTTGTGAAACAATACTTATATTGATAAATATAAATCAAATAATCGTTTTGCTTTTTTTTTTTATTAATAATTGGTAGTATTAAAAAAAGATATTAAACGTGTTGAAATATTCATGAAACAATACCGAATACTTCGAAGTAATGCATATTATCTGATTAAATATGAATAATAATACAAATAAAAGACCCTGTTAATTATGACACTTATATAAAAAGAAAAATCGTTGTTTACCAAAGATCCAATTCACACGTACGATATTATTTTCCTCGTTACAATTCATCTGTTTATATTATCCTTCTACCCATTTTAATCTCATTTTAATTGAAGTCACCCAACACATCAATTTATTTAAACACCCACGCTGAGAAGAAGAGAAAATTATTCTTACATATTGATTTTCGAAGTTGTAAACGTGTATCGATTTTCCTTTCGAGTATATAAAAGAAAATTTGGATATTTTTAGACTTTAAACTTGGATATGTTTAAAACGAGAAGAAGAAATCAATTAGAAACGCATACATCTCATCGGTACTTTGATTCTACGAATACGTGCATTTAATCACACACATACACACACACACACACGCACACGTATGAGTATTTATACTAATCACATTTTCAATGAATAGAAATAAATTTGTACAAAGGATTTGTCATTGTTAAAAAAAAGAAAATAAAAATTAAAAATTATAAAGGGATTTTTGAATGATTTATAAACATGTGCATCAGTATGATAAATTGTTTAAATATAAGAGATACATGTCTAACAAACAACATAAAAATCTTTAGAGTGTAACAAAGATAATATCCAAAATAATACAATAAGACAGATGATTGTTAAACTCTTGACGCTTATCATTCAACACATGATGTTTCTTCATAAATAAAGTTTCAAGGAAAGTAGAAATTTCATATTTGTCAGTTCACGTTCTCTTCTCATCGGAGTACGAACGAAAATCTTTAACCTTCCGGTTATTCACAAACAACGTTTATCTAATAACTTCAAAGTATAAATATACATAATTAAAAAAAAATTCATTAAATGAAGATAATATATAATATATGTATATAATGCATATATAATAAATACGTTACACGACCACGTACGCATAAACAATTTTTTTAAATATAATATAAATAATTCTAAGAAAAAAATAAAAATAAAAACTTTTAACGTATCCCTGTTTGGTATTATTTAATCATATTCAATGAACACGCGAATCACAAACTAATCAAATTTAATCAAACACAATATACCCTTTTTAAATGAGAAAATAGAAAATAAAAAAGAAAATTTGCGTATGCAGTTTAATTATAAAAAATTCCATTCTTGAAGTGACGCAAAATACGAACTAAAAGTGTCAATAAAAAATATATAAATATATACTTGTGTGTATATGTATAATATTGTGTGGGTAGATCAGAAATCGTACGAACCTGCTTTTACTTTCATCAAAAGGTGAATAGCATTTAGTTACGAATCAAACGTAAGTTCGACAGTCTTATCGAGATCGAGCTACTGACATATCGTCTTATCTTGTCTAATTTTGTCTATTTCTACTGTGGTTCATCATTCTAATTCTTCGAACGTCTGTATCTATTTGTCTGAATAGTATTGTTCCTTTATCACTTTGATTTTTCTAATCATAACTATACTTTCTTTAGAAATTAAACTCTAGTATATATTTTCAAAATAATATAATTCATCCTAAATGAACTAATACATTTTTATTTTAATCGATCTCATCTCATCTCTAACTTACTATTTTTATTTATATGTATATATTTATAAACATTGAAGTATATATATTTATTTTGAAATACATTGTATTTTATATGCAATATAATATTATTAATATATATATATATATATATATATATATATAAATACCAATATTATTATTAATAATATATTTATTTTGTCTTTTTTTTTTTCTTTAGAAGAATTTACCAAACTACTTTCTTTTCTAATAAGCAAATAATCTCAATCAGTAAAGAGTAATATAATAACGATCTAAGACGGTGGAACCGATCCAAAGGCTAGAAAGGCAAAGTATAGTCTATGATATCATTCGTGAAAAACAGAATAATTCGATTGATCTTTGTATCAATCGTTTACGCTAATCCAAACGTTGCATTGAGTTCCACATAGAAAACACGCGCACGTGCATTTACACATTCATACACACATACAATTATTGAAAAAAAAAACTAGAATTAGATTTTCCCCACCATCAAAACGTTCATAAATCACCGAAAATTTAAGAAAAAAAATATAAAAGAAATATAATTATATATATAATAAATAAAATTATATTATATATATATAAAAAAAAAAAAATATATATATATATATAAAGAAATATATATCTTGTCCTTAGGTCAATTTAAATTTCCACTTCTTCCACCCATTCATCTTTCGCTTTATATAAAAGCCAACAATTTGACGAATTTGCCAACATGCCTGCTGGACTCGCACAAGTACCATTCTACTACGGTTTTGGAAGAATCACTAAAAGACACTTCAACGATTTACGATATTTTTCGATAGTTTGTGGTAACGCTAATGCTCGAGAATCAATTGGAAATCATTATCATACTATCGGTAGATTTTGTTCATATAATTATTCTGGATTTGTCAAAGATTCTACGAGATCGATAAAACGTAATTACTTTTCTATATCATCGCAAATCAATACTGACAATAAACGAATTATATTTCAACGAAAGATGCCTTACGCAGCTGACATTTATTATACACAGTGAGTAACATATTATAATTTTTATTTATACTCACATATATAATTTCTTATAGTCATTCCATAAGTTTCTTCATTATTTTTCAGTATAAAATATTTCTTTATTTTTGTATTTTATATTATTTTACTTTAAAATAAACGATTTTATTCCTATTACTTTGTTTTAATACTCTATGGTATTTAATATTAATAAAATGATATTAAATATAAAATATTAAATATAAAAAGTTAATTAAAAAAAAAGATAGAAATTTATGGAACGATTTAATATTTATTTATTAATTCTTTTATCAGATCTCTTATAATTAGAATTAATCTTGTTAATGTTAATTTCATTTTTGTTCTGTTCTTTTCTTTTTCTTTTTTTCTCATTTAATTATCATAAAATCAATATTTTCCTAACCGATTTTTATCTAAATGCAACATTTATTGTCATTGTAAAATCTTTCAAAAAAATTAACATTAAAATAGAATTTATACTATTCTTTCCTTGTTTACATTATATTTATGGAAATAATACTATAAACAATATTTCAAGAAATTTCAAGTACATTTCCTGAGCACGAATAAATCTTTCAAGAATAAACAGGTTATTTAAATCATCTGTTACTATAAATATAAATATATATTATTATGCTTATTAATGCAAAAAGAGTATTGTATTATAAATTCTATTACGAGATACAATTTTTAATATTTTTATTATTCATTTGCATGCAAGGAAAAGTAAAGAGAGATATAAAAGATGAAAGATATTTTTTTTAAATGTCGACAATTTTGCGTATTATTGTTTGTTGGGAAAACAATATAATAATAAATAATAATACCAAGGAAAAAAATCACGATAGATTAATTTAGATCTAAAACCTTGAACTTGATTATTAATGAATATGTTGTTTCAATAACTCTCCATAAAAATGATTAATTTTTCAATCTATAATTATTACATTATTGTAATCGATATTATTACGATAAATTAAATAATATTTTATTGATTTTTTTTTTGTATAGAGTTTCGAATTTGGTAACACGTGTTGCAGAAGCATTGAATAATGGATACGATAATATTGGTAAAATTTCATTATTGAATGCACCGAGTATACCTCTTTCGCCAAAAATTCGTTCTTTTATCGAAGAATGTGCTAGTCTATGTTTACCCAAGGACATTTACATATGCAATGGAAGTGAAAAGGAATATACTGAATTATTAAAACTTCTGGAAACAAATAAAACGATTCAATCTTTACCAAAATACGAAAACTGGTTAGTTATGCAAACTTTGTTTCTTGATTTACGAACGAATATAATATTTTAGATTTAACAAAACAAAAAAAAAAAAGAAGATAAAAAATTAAAAACTAAAGAAACAAAGAAATTATTTATCATTACAGTTGGTTGGCCAGAACTAATCCAGCTGATGTAGCTCGAGTTGAAAGTCGTACGTTTATTAGTACGGAAAATAAAAATGATACAATACCGACACCTAAAAATGATGTTGTTGGTGAACTTGGAAATTGGATTTCACCTGATGATATGGACAAAGCTATTCTCGAACGATTTCCAGGTTGCATGGAAAGTTAGTTGAATTTATTTTGTTATCCTACATATAATACATTCACGTTTATCTATTTACAAAAATTATTTTTCTTTTTCTAACGGTGTTATAAAATATTGTTTTACGAGAATTTAAGAATATTTAGGAATTGAATTTTTTTTCCGTATTTGTGTGTTGTTGGTTCAAAAAATATTAAAAATTTCTACATTATTTCAAAAGATATGATTTGATATTGAAAGATAAAGGGGCTGAAAATTGATGATTTGTTCCTTTTTTTAATTTCGAACTGTTGTCAAGAAAATTTGATTGAAAATAGATGAAATTATTGAATTAGAAAAAAAGAAAACAAACAGACGTTTAATTGTTTATAGATCGAACGATGTATGTGATACCTTTCAATATGGGACCAATAGGATCTCCACTTTCCAAGATAGGTATAGAAATAACAGATTCTCCTTACGTTGTCTGCTCGATGAAGATAATGACGAGAATGGGTACAAAGATATTGGAAATACTTGGCAACGATGATTTTGTCAAATGTTTACATTCGGTTGGTACTCCCAGAAAGGATTCAAAAGTACCTGTGTATCCTTCTTGGCCATGTGATCCAGAAAGAACAATTATTCTTCATAAGCCTGCAAAAAATGAAATAGTTTCTTATGGCAGTGGTTATGGGGGTAACTCTTTGCTTGGTAAAAAATGTCTTGCGTTAAGAATTGGATCAACGATTGCTAGAAACGAGGGATGGCTTGCAGAACACATGCTGGTATAAATTTAAAATAATAATCATTCAATATTGAATTATTTATTTTTTATATTTATTATTGTTTTGTTTGTCTCAGATATTAGGAATCACCGATCCAAATGGTAAAAAACGTTACATCGCAGCTGCATTTCCAAGTGCCTGTGGTAAAACGAATTTGGCAATGATGAAACCAACACTTCCGGGTTATAAAATTGAATGTGTTGGTGATGACATAGCTTGGATGAAATTTGACAACGAAGGTAGACTTCGTGCTATCAATCCAGAGTATGGATTTTTTGGGGTAGCTCCAGGAACAAGCATGGGTACCAGTCCAAATGCCATGATGACGATATTTAGGAATACTCTTTTTACGAATGTTGCTTCTACCAGTGACGGAGGTGTATATTGGGAAGGAATGGAGAAAGATTTTGACAATAACGTTGAGGTAAGAATGAAAAATGAAATGATAATTAGGTGTAAGAAAATAAAGAAAAAATAAATATTGAAAGGATATTTACAGATTATAGATTGGCGATTTAATAAATGGAATAGCAATTCAAAAACTCCGGCTGCTCATCCTAATTCAAGATTTTGTACACCTGCTCAACAATGTCCGATAATTGATCCAGCTTGGGAAGATCCAAATGGGGTACCGATCGATGCGATACTTTTCGGTAGTCGTAGACCAGAGGGTGTCCCATTGATATACCAAGCTCGAAACTGGCAACATGGTGTTTTTATTGGATCCTCAATGAGATCCGAAGCAACTGCTGCTGCAGAACATAAGGTTCATTTAAAAAAATATTATATCTTACATATTTCAATCGTCTAATTTATTTTTCTTTTGAATATACCAATAACACGATTTCCTGATTTCTTCATCAGGGTAAAATAATTATGCACGATCCATTCGCGATGAGACCATTTTTCGGTTACAATTTTGGACATTACATCAATCACTGGTTGAGCATGGCTAATGTGAAAAATGCCAAATTACCTGTTATCTTTCACGTTAACTGGTTTAGAAAAAATAATCAAGGACAATATCTTTGGCCAGGATTTGGTGACAATTCTCGCGTTTTGGATTGGATACTTCGTAGAATAGAAAATGAGAATATAGCCAGAGATTCACCGATTGGTTTCATACCGAAAATAGATTCACTTAATCTGACTAATTTGAAGGAAGATATCGATTTAGAAGAATTGTTTAGGATACCTAAATCTTTTTGGCAAAAAGAAGTGAAAGATTTGAGAAAATACTTCGACGAACAAGTTGGTAAAGATCTTCCGCAAGCTATTTTATCTGAACTTGATAATCTTGAAAGAAATATTAATCAAATTTAAGATAAATTTAATGATCTTTGCTTGACTGAAATTTGGAAAAATTCAATAACAAAATATTTCTTCTTTCTGATCGACGAAACATTGTCTGACAATGAGATCAATTTATAAAATAATACATTTTTTTCTATTTGATTAGTATTAAATAATATTATTTTGTTAGATATATATATATATATATTTTTAAATTAATTGTTTATACATGTCAAATCTAAAATATATATATATATAGATGAACAGTAAATGATAAGATAAGATTTATTTCAATTTTATTTTATGGTGGTTTTCTTTTTTAATAAAATTTCTATTGTATTTATTCTGTAAAAAATACAATTTAATTGTATTAAATAATATAATTGTATATATAATCTCAAAATAAATCTTATATATCATTTCTATTTATCAATTACTTTTAATTTACTTTGTATATTTAATATTTTTATTGTTTCCATATTTAATATTTTTTAAATTAAACTTACACCCATTCGTCGTTTTAAATTATCTAATCATAAATGTGATCATACAAATGGTTTAATGAAATAATTGTTTGTAATTTTATATAAGCGAAATTTTTTTTTTTAAGTCATATTTATTTAAAAATGTATTTAATCAGATAAGATTCATTGCATGTAAGGTCACGCTTTAAATACGTTTGAATGCTAAATGCACATATTTATTAGCTTACTCAAAATATTTGTTCTATATTTATTCCATTAATATGGAATATAATTTATATATTTTCTAATTTATGTAATAATCAAATTTTTAAATAATAAACAATAAATTAAATAAATAATAATAGTTCTATTGTATATATGGGAACGGAATGAATTCTTTTGTTTTTCTTTTTTTGAATGTTTTTTTTTTCTTATTATAATAAAACACATATTAATTCTATCTAATTGAGTTTATTATATTTTATTATTTAATTAATTTGTTAATTGTTTCTTCAACGTATTTTTGTTTTTTCTTTTTTTTTTTTTTACTTTTCTTACTATTTTTTTCATTATTTATTATTATTAATGAAAGACTTTCTACATATTTATATATTTCGCAACATTCATATTTATATAAATTAAAATTATATTACAAGATATATATATATATAATAATTATTTAAATATACATTATATATTGTTCGAGGTAATTTATTAATTTTTTTTCTTTCTTTCTTTTCTTTTCTTTTTTTAAATCATATCGAACACACGCGGAGAAGAACGCTTTAGAAAGACCATCCTACATATACATTTATAGATATAAATTTTTGTTTATTGAATTATAATAAATCATTCCAAATGTATTTATTATTCATTATCAAAATCTAATCATAAAATAAATTTGTAATTATATTTTGGTTGTCACACATATATATATATATATATGTTCGAACGTCATGGAAAAATTTTTAAATAAAAATAACAAGTAGAAGAAGAAAGAAAACCCCAAGCCAATTATTTACGCTCAAAATATAACGCAATTCTCATCTATTAACGTTTACATATACATATGTAATAACAAGTAATAATATTCATATCAAATAGTATAAGTAAGTAAGTATTTAATTATTGTAACAGAATTATTAAATTATTCTAATGAAAAATAATGTTTCAAATTGAATAATAGATACTTTTTCATATTATTTAATTTCACATTATAATTTGTTCTCATTGATCATAGATAAAGTATTAAAATACGAAGATTAAAATACAATTTTGTAAAATACCAAGACTTCTTTTGCATTGTTATTACATTTTTGTTCAGATTCATTAAAAGACAAAGATGAATTCTTAATTATATATATATATAAAAAAAAAAACAATATTTATTCTAAAATAATATGTGGTTGTATAATATGCACATTATAGATCATTCGGTACTATTGGTGCTATTTAAAATTAAAAATTAAAACTTATGTATATAACATACATTTAGTTTTTTGTTGCATTAAATAATATGCATACATTTATACAATCGTTGCACATATTATAATGACTAGAGAGTGACATATAAAGGTTTGTGAGTTTCAGAAATCAGCCTTCAATTATTAATACTCTCTCTCTCTCTCTCCCTTTCTCTCTTTCTCTTTCTCTCTTTATTTTATTATTTGTTTATATATTAAACTTAGATATAGTTATATCATTTCCCTCTTTGACTTTTTACCCCTGTGCGTTTTATATTTAATTAAAAGAAATTATTATTTTTTTTTTCTTCTATACATCGTTCTGAATTTTAATATTTAAAAAATTATGTATACATGTAAATTGTTAACATTACGATATTTTGTCCATTATAAATTCACGATTGTAATGTATGACATGTTAAACGTATAGTATGTATGTATTATCTCACTAATAAGAAATCCTAATTAAAGTTAAGATTGTTTGTATAAAATGAAAACTCCTTAAAATGTTTAAGTTAATTTTTTTTTAAATCTAATGAGCAAATATATATATATATATTTAAGTAAAAAACTTAATAAGTTTATATTCTCAATCTTAATAAAGTTAAAAAGTTATGAATTAATATACCAATTTTAAATATACTATATATAATATAAATTTTGTCATTAGTAATAATAATACATTATCTTTTTTAATTGTTTACAATAACTTCTAAGTTATTCGTATAATAAAAACCATGAAATTATAGAATCAAGGATAAAACCATACGTAAATAATAAAATTTCATTCTGACAGATCTAAAATGATTAGAAATGTTGTTTTTAAATTTTTTACTTCTAAAATATACGATGATATCTAATGTATACTAATTTATTTAACAAAATTTTTCATTCGGACAAAATTACAATGAACATTATTCGTTCAAAACCACAAATTTATCATTAGAATAACATTTCTAAATGTTTTCCACTTAAAAAGATATAATCGTATATCTTTTTATTATTATTTTTTTTCATTTGTAGCATAGAATCAATTAAAATTCATCAATTATTTCATTTCGAGTCTTATTAATGTGCGTAATTAATGCATTTTTCATAAGACTGTGCAAATTCAATTAAATTATCCTGAGATTTTGAAATAATTTATATAGTTACATATATATATATATATATACCTATATCTCTGAAAATAATATAAAAAGCGAACAGAAAAACGATAATTAGGAAATATAAAACTTGACCATGATGTTTCATTTTCATTCCAACATGTGATTAATATGGCACTGATAAATTCAAATATTATTGTGCAATATTTAAATTACGACGCTACATATGCGTTTCTAATTTTTTCTTTTTTATATTTCTTTCTTTTCTTTCTTTTATATATATGTGTATATATATATATATACGTGAAAAATGTACATTTTTTAAATATATTGAATTGAAATCTCAGGTACATACGTATTATTTATTATCTTTTTTTACTAGTGCTCTTAATGCTTGTGGAATACATAAAGGGCATAGAATGTCTGGGTTTAACGTCTGAGATAACATTTTTCCTAAATATTGTGCTGTACATGGAAGAAGTAATGATTCTGACGTTAGTAGTTCAGTTTCCATTGCTGGAATAATATTTGTTTGGTATAAAGAAAGTGGATAATGGTGCCCACAAGTAAATACCATTGAATCTTCCTTCATTGCAAGGAAACTACAAACTGCATCTGAATCCTAATTATAATCTTCGTATTAGTCATAGTTCGTTCAAAATTATAAAAAATAAAAAGATATATACAGAATGTATCTAGTAACTTTCCTGGATTTAGATAGAAAAAAGATTGGATCGTTTAAAAATCTTTATCATCAAGTAGCATAAGTTTTTACAAAATTTCATCGATGAAATTATTTAACTGTAAGGTTTTTTGTTACTAGATACATTACATATACCATCATTTACAATATAACAAAAGTTATCTTACTTTAATGTGCACAAATGGCCTAGGCGTATCATTTTCTGTAGACACTGTGCTAATAATTCCATCTATCATCTCTGCCGAAGTATTATTTCTACTTGAACCAGGATATCCAGTAAGTGGTACTCCATAGTGATCAGCCATTAAAGATGACAAAAGTTTAATATATTCAGGAGTAGGTTGGCCTAAAATATATGTGTTACTTTATTGTGCATAACTATATCTGCAACAATATAGCTTTCAATAGATCACTTATTGTTTTATAGAATTAATATATATAAAATGTAATATTTTTTTCTTACGATTTATTTATTCATTAATAGTCATAGAATTTATATATTATTAGTAAAACACATTATTAACTTACCATCATTTATATGTTGTAATAACATAGAACAAATTTGGAGGCAAAATTTAGAGGAAAACAGATCTGTCATGTTCATACTCGTTGACTTTTCGTCGTTTTTATTCTCATCGGAATACATTTCCATTGTTTCCTGACTGTGAACAAAAAAATATTAAAAATTTATGTAAATTTAATAATCTAATAAATGACAAATAGAAAAAATACGTAACACACATTAAAATTACATTGTATATGTATATACACTCACCAAAATAGCAATAATCCAAGAGGATAAAAAATTGTATGTATATTTTCAAACAAAATATTTTCCAAACTTTGAAATGATAAATCATGTTGTATCCAAAATTCAAGCGTATTTTGCAATATGTTGCATTTAACAACATCCGCTTCATTTTCAACTTCGTGCAGGTAAAATTTAAGTACCTTTATAGCTTCATTTACAAGATTATTTTTTTGCAAGTGTTTACAATCTTTAACACTTATAGATTTTTTATAATTTTTGTCTACCTTATCCTCGTTCATTGTCACTTTATTGTCATTATTTGTTATTACACCTATCGGTTTTGAAGATATATCTACAACATCAGCTTTCCCATATTCTATTGATAAATTATTTTCAAAAATAGCACGCTCTATCCATTTTTCAGAATCAGGTGTAACAGTATCAGAATCAAAGACATGTTCAGCAATCTCCTCTTCACATTTTGGTTCCTTACTCAATTCTTCCGAGCCTCCTTGACAATCAAAAGCATACAAACCATCTTCAAGAGTTTGTAAACTATTCAAAGATTTACTCGATGATATTTTCATTTTATTTTTCGCTGCATAATCTTCTACAGATTCGATCAAATTTTTTTCAACTTGTTTGTTAAAAAGTTCGGTATTTCTTTTCAAATTACAATTAAGAGATTGCAATTTTTCCGTTAATGAAGAAATATCAGATGCATTTTGTTTATCCAATACTATTGCTTCATTGGGATTTTCTACCGTTACAGATTTTAATTGGAAATTAATTGCGCTCAATGCCTTCAATTGGTATGAAAAAGCATCAGAAAAATTATGTTGTAAAGCAGCTACGTTTGAACATGCTTGATAATTTTCTAATTCGATGCACTGAAAAACAACGCGTATATGTAAAAAATATAAGCAATAGAGAAATCATTTTAATGAAAGATTTAAATTTAATATTTATAACTTGTAACAGTCTATGAAATAAAATAAAATAAATAACCGGTATATATATATTAACCTTTTCCATAATTTTTGTCGAGTCGTATAATCCATTAAAATGTTCAAGTACATAATGAAGCGTCAATTCTGCTGGTGATTTTTCAATAACGCTCAAAGGAGAAATAAAACCAGCAAGTGATGGAATATCATAACTCTGATAAGAAATAATAGGTGCGGGAATATTAGGGACATCTAAAATTATATTAGAAGATTTAAGTACTACGAGCTTTTCATCGGTATCTCGTGTATCTTTGATAGATATGCGACCTAATTGAGCTCTATTGTTATTACCCCATGCCAATATAGTACCACCTAAATAAAGAAGATTTAACAAAGATATAATATAATCGGGATAAATCTTTTATCAAAATTACTTGAGATATTAAAGCAACATATTTACCTGGTTGCATTGCAACGGTATAGTCATATCCACAATAAACTCCAATAGATTTGATCGTAGAATTAACTTTTTCCTTGTTATCAGGATTTTCCATATAAGTTGATTTTCCTTCTTTTGGATTAGTTACATTTCCATTTTTATCATCTGCTATTGAATCTACTTGAGCAAAAATTGATGCATGATTGTAACTCAAAGGTGTGGGAATAGAAACTTCATATTTTGTGCCATTGCCTATTTGTCCATCTATATTGCATCCCCAAGTGTATAATAAACCATCTTTTGTTATGAGAGCATTGTGATGGCATCCAGTTGTTATCTATTAAGCATTCAAAATATTACATAATATTTCATTTAATATAATATTATACCAATGTATAAGAGAAAATCCAAAATCCAAAAACCAATTTACAAACCTGTACAATACGTCCTTTGATTAAACTCGTATCTACTACAGAAGGTTTTAAATGTGCCTGAGATTCTTCGAGTAAGCCGACATTAAAATTCCTTACGTTTGTATTGTCAAATTGCTTTTTTCGTAATAATATATTAGATGAAATAATCTTTGTTGGTAAAACTTGTTTACTACTTTCCTGTACGATTTTATTTATTGCAGTATCATTTCCTTCCTTTTCAGTATTTTTCTCTAGCTCATTACAATATTTCTCATAAGCTTCTTGTTGTTCCAATAAGCGAGCCTTTTTTAATGCTTGTGCTTGCAATTTTAAAACCTTAGGACTTGCGCCCCATATGTACAACTTATTTGTGGTACTAAGTGCCAACTAAAAAAAACAAATGAGTTTCAACAAATAATTTCCAAAAGAAAAAAAAAATTAATTCCAAATTATAATTATTTCATTACTTACATTATGAAAAAAGCCAGTAGCTATCAGAGAAATTTTTTCAGACAATAACACTTTTACAGGTACACAACTTTTAATATTATTACTAATTCCTAATTGTCCAAATACGTTGCATCCAAAAGAATAAACAATACCTTCATCTGATAGAGCTAATGAATGTGCATGACCAGCACTAATGTGTTTTATAAATATACCTAATAAAGAGTTAACCAATGTAGGTATATTACGCTTATCAGTATTTCCATGACCTAATTGGCCATGAACTCCCCAACCCCAAGTAAAAACTCGTCCATCTGCAGTTAATGCCATTGAATGGTATTGCCCAGCTATAGCATCAATAATCATTTCTTGAGCCAAAGTAGTAATTAGTTCAGGACTAGAACATTGTAGCACTTTACCGAGTCCTAATTGGCCATATTTACTTGATCCCCAAGCATAAACACCATTATTAGTTACCGCTAATGTATGACAATGCCCGCACGATACACTAAAAATTTCCATTTCCATGTTGCGAAAAAAATTTATTTTATTAGGTAAGGCATATCTTAACACAGACGATCCAGTACCTAAAAATAATATATACATATGTAAGAAAGATTTTAATATTTTGAAATTTTTTATAAATCTCTGATTAGAAAAAAGCATACTACTTTTTACCTAAACATCCTTGTATAGAACTACCCCATGTGTAAACATCACCATTTCTAATAAGCGCAACATGAGAGAAACCTGCGCTTAAAGATCTTCTTTTGAAATCAATGCTTGAAATACGATTTATGTGTTCTTGCTTTAATAAAAAAGACAAAATTTGATAATTATGATTCAACGTTGGAGCATGTTTTAATAAAATATAAAATACCTTTCTTGTTCCCATTAATTGGATATTGTATCCTAAATTAGAGGTTTGATTTAACAAGACCTTTTTATGAATCAAAGTAAGTAGTATTAACAAAAATGTTTCTATTATTTCTTCCACCAATGTATCAGCTTCTGTCTATAAAAATATTAAATTAATTAGATATTAAACGTGATATAAAAAAAATAAAAAAATAATATTTTTCCATGATTATATTTACATTATTCTCTGCAAGATCTATAGAATCACATTGACTAGATTGAGAACTATAAGAAGTTGTCCTATGCCGTGCTTTACATTTAACCAATCTGGGTCTTAAGACTGGATTTGTTGGATCATATAAAGTTATTAATCTCTAAACAAGAATATTATATAATAAAATGTATTATGACGTATATAAGATAAATTTGAGTATGAAGAATAAAATGAAATCAATATTTTTTTACCTGTAACACAAAAATTTGTAAATCTGAAATACTATTAATAATAAATGAAATATGTTTTCTAGCTAAATTGGGATTTATCAGCATTCCTTGCATCAAGTTTGGTTCGCTTAAACATATTAACAAACCATCTGAAATGTGACGATATTATTTTTATAACATATTATTTGTTAACTTATCAATTCATTCCATTAAATATAAACATATACATACATGGCATAGATTTGCTCACATCAAATAAATGTATAGTTCTCATAAGAACATCCAACATCTGTCCGTAAAGACATCTTTGCGTAGCCAAATGGTGTAAAACTTCCCAAAGACATGTCTGACCTGCTATATTAATAGCTAAAAGTTCATCATAAAATAAATTTGTAGATAAAAAGTATCTGAAAATAATATTCATTATATGAATCAATTAGATTGAATTTAATAATATGAAATGTAATTCTATTTCATGATTTTCATACTCACAAGAAATCTTTATAAATACTTTTGGACTGATGTGGTGGAGCTCTTAATGTCATTTCTATGAATGCAAGAATGCATAAATTTGATAAATGTATTCTAGTTGCAGCTGACAATTCACTAATACCAGGAGAAATCAAACAATGCGTTAAACTGCTTAAAAGCTCTGAGGTATGACCAGCTGATGCAAATTTTAGAATGCTTTTTAGTAATCCGCACTGTAAGTAATAAGAAAATTTAATAATTACAAACATATTAATATGAAATAGTTAATAATAATTTGATGTATACCCTGGATAATTTGTAAGAAGCTACGGCACGTGGGAATTCTTTATTTGTAAGTAATATGTCTCCAACGTATTCAAATAATTGCTGTGAATTCATACCGAATATTAAAGCCAAGTTTCCGGCTTTGTCAAATTCATTCCTTTTCAAAACTAATTCCATAAAGACAGATAATAATGGTTTCCTGAAAATAAATAAAATATATATTAATATATATATATATTTAATGATCTATTAAAATTTTTGAATGAAAATATAAAGACTAACCTTAGCACAACTCCATATACTGCACAATTTGTAACAATTATACAAGTTTCTACATAAGGTGTCTCAATTTGTAAATCTTTCATTTTTGGTGATAATGTATATGAATTTTCAACGTCATGAGATAATTTTTTAGACGTCATATTTGTAAAATCAATAAATTTATATACAGCATGAATAATTTCTTTGCTATTTTCAAAAGAAAACTGATCAATGATACATCCTGGATTAAACTTATAATCTCTGTGCGGATTGACCTCAGACATTTGATCAGATAGTATATATAAATTGTATTGTGTAACATCAGTAATGAAAAACAATCGATGAGTTAATAAAATATTCTCACAAGTTTCAGGTACTTTATGAATAGATAAAGGATTGGCATCAAAATCTGGCCCGTGTACCTAAAAAGAAAAAATATAAAAGTCATTATAATTTTATCATTTCTCTTCTATATATACAATATATATAGAATAGTATATAATTATTCTTACGGTTATATGACTGCTCTCAAAATGATAACACGTATATATTTGTTGGCCTTTCTTGTCATATTGTGGCGTAAGAAATGTATCCTTCGACATTGGTTCTGGATTCATTGTACCAATGTAATCTTCAGAGCATGAATCAATATTGAGAATTGGTGAACTATTACCTTTATTAGTTCCAGTATCTGTTGAATTAATAAAAGCATATTTTACTAAACTGAATCAAATTTTTATAATTATATATTAAATAAAAAATAATCACCATGATATCGTGTATTTTCTCCTAAATTTAGATTTTTAGTTTCAACTAATTTTTGTCTAAGAATAGCAAGTTTTTCTACGGATAATTGTTTAAGTCCTTGCAATCTAGATCTTGTAGAAGCAAAAGACTTTGTATTTTCATAAATCATTTCATTTGTCGGAGAGTGCGTAAACATTTCTTCATTTTCAAATTGACGCGAACAACTATATGTACGATGTTTCAATAATAAACGCCATTGCTGTTTTGTTTTACTTGTTATTAAAAGTGAGATACTATCATTACTCTTTTCTTTACAAATATTTAGACTAATAATATGTCCATTAACATGAGCAGTGCCTACTTGTTGACCATTTTCAAGATTTATTAGCATTACTTCTCCATATTCGTTTCCAACAATACCTATATTTGTGGATGCCTTTGTATCTTGCCACCAAATTAAGGCTGTTGGTCTATAAATATATAAATATAACAAAAATTTTATATAAATGAATGATAATAAAATTAAGTATACTTTATCTATATATAATTAATATAAAAAAAATGATATATTTATATAAAATCTTTTTTTCTTACTTGAAATGCGAAGATTGTGTACCAACATATGTAACCATTGTTATATCATCAGTGCGCCATTGTTCGTTAACAGTACATTTTTCATCGACTAATTTTAAAACAGGAATTATGTATAAAGAACTATCAATCGTAGTTGCAAGAAGCCAAGACCCATACGGGTCAAAACAAAAAGCTGTTATTTGTTTGTGAGCTCCTTTGAACCAAGGAATTCTTTTTATAATCGGTATGGAAGATATGTCCTTTTTGTAATAAAGTATAATATCAGCATTTCCAGTTGATAGCGCTAAAAATAATCTCTTTTCATATTCACATTGTGCGCTATGCTGTATATCTGATACTTTAATGTAGCATTGCAATTTAAATAATCTATGTTCGAGAAAATTGACAGTTGCTTGATAGCCTCCGCTAGCTTTATTTTCAGTCATCATCATATAACCCCAACTAACGTTTAATATATTTTATGATAAATAAACCTATATAAAAAGAAATATAAAACAAGGTTAAGATTTATATTTTAAATTATTTCAACCATTAAATCTTTAATCTTAATCCTCGAAATAATCAATACAAATATTAAAAATAATTAAAACCATTATAGATAAAAACAAAGTGTATGAAGTTTTAAAAATAAATAAAACGTTACTTTGTGTTAATATACTTTAACGATGGAGAATTTTCAATGCAAACTACATATAAACGTATAACTCTATTGATAATTATTGATACACATAGACAATAAAATTTAACTAACCAAATTCTTAGAAGATACTTTTATACTTTTTTTAACGTTATATAATACGATTTAAAACAAGAACAACCAAGATCACAATCATTTTTATCGTATCTTGCTATTTCATGGGAGTAACTTTCTATAAATTTACCAAACGGTCAAAGCTTCAAGGTTATGTTACACTATCTTTGAAAATGAAGAGTTGTAGGGAATAGCTCAGCGTCTCCTACGGCTTTTAACTTCTATCTCTTTCAATTACGTTAAGGTGGCGCTACCAAAATGTAGCGAATCCAATAGTTTCTGCTATTATTTTATCAACCTTATTACAGTATAGACACTTTTATTGTTAGTTTAAATTAAAGGTTTTTCCTTTTATTTTGTTTCTAATAAAACAAAAAAAGAAACAAAAAGAAAACTTAAACTTAAACTTATGTTCTTCTAAAATAAGTCATTACTCCTGGCATAATATTAATTTATTTTTTTTAATAACTATATACAATTATAAAATTAATAAATTTATAATTGTTATATATATTCATAAAATAATTTTATTTTTTATTCTCTTTTTTTCCTTTATCAATTTTCTGGTTGGAATATGATTAAGAAATGCAGTCATCCAATCTTTAGTATATTTTACATCTAATAATATGCCTAAGACCTGATTGATGGTAAGACTTTTATTACTTCCAGTGCCCCAATTTAAGTATCTGTCTATTGGCAGTTTCTCCATGTGTATATTTTCCCTTTTAGCTTTAGCTAGAGAAAATGGTTGAGGATTTGCCTAAAATATATAAAAAGAAAAAGAAAAATGAAATATTATAGATAAACTTATATTATAATAATATAATATATCTTACCTTATCGACCATTGCACCAATAATATAAATTTTGTCAGGATCATAATGTGTCATTATTGTTCTAGAATGAGGTGTTAGATAAACTAATTGTTTTCTATCGAACATGTCAAGATAGGACTGAGAAGTAATATTTAATGGATAAGTATCTTCATAAACACTTGGTACCAAATTATGGAGTGATTCCATAATTTCGTTGTCAGGTGGTGCATTACAGCAATAAAGTTGAGCTGGAGTTTTATGAATACGATTGAAGACAAAAGAAATTAATAATTGTTTAGCGCAATTAAGTATTTCATAATTTCTCATGACAGTATTGTATCCACAATCGAATACTATTTTTGGTTCAAACATTGAATTTACCGCTAAATTATAATTTAAAAAATTATCCAAGCTTGTGTCATATAAGCGCAGAAATAGAGAATTATATCCAAGACCATATTCTAAACCACTAGGACACGCTTTTTGGAATTCTTGAAGTTTTAAACGTTGTGCTTCAGTTTTAAATTTCTTTTTATCTAAAGCATTGTCCCTTTTTACTTCGTTTAAAAAGAGAAATCGGATATATTTTCTGTGAATATAAATATAATAATATATTATAAATTTCAAATGAAATAACTATTAAGGATTAAAAATTAGTTTTCTATTATTATACGTGGTGTCCTGTAATTAATGATATAAGCAACCAGCCGATGATTCTACATGAGAAAACTTAACTCGAAAATATAGAATAAAATTAACTACTTTTAAGGCTTTGTTTTCAAGATAAATAATTTGTCGAGTAATCGTGATCTTTCTGCTCACTAATATTACCAGTTACAAGACACCCTATATTTACATTTACAATAATACAAATTTAATATTAAGCATTGTTAATAAAGAATACTAGAATTGAATAAATATTTGAAATACTGAATTAGAGATGATTGTTTATTGCAGCGAGATATTATTTTCTTATATCATATTGGAAAATTTAAAATAGAATTTTTAAACTTACTTTGTGTGAGCTTTAGAATATGTGTGCAATAAATATATCCAATGTTTTGGTCGTATTTCTCGTGGAACATCTTCGTTCATTTCTCGCATATATTCTATTTCATATTGTAACAATTTATACGCTTTATTTTTTTCAGGATCTTCTAAAAGTTGTTGTAATTTTTCATTATCAATCTCATCTTTTTCTATTCTAGTTTTTATTTTATTTCCAGTTTGACACATATAACGTTTAATAAAACCATTTATTTGGATTCCACTAAGGTTAGAACACGTTTTATTTGTTATTTTAAATGAATATGATAAAACAAATGGTTGTAATTTTTTAAATAGAAATAGACTATTCCTAAGACCGTAATTAAACATTTTGTATGTAATTATTTTAACTTATTTGTAATTGTTTGTTTCATAACATTTAAATAAAATTCGTATTTTTAAAAATTTATTTATAATATTAGCGTGTGCACTAAACTATGTAAGTCATAGAATAAATACAGGAAGTTAGTGATTCAACTCTCGATTCAAAATTTGTCCACCATATGCAGATATTATAGAAATCCTCATTATCGATGTCATTTATAATTTTTTTCCTTATTTTGAAATAAATATTCATATAAATGTGCATTTTGGATTAAAAAATGTAAATTAAATAAATGGAAATAGAAAAAAATAATAATAATTATTCTCCCAAATTATTATTGTCTATTCTAATAAAAGCATTATTATCTGATAAAATTTAAGAATCAGCCTTGGTTTGTAGGCTGTGTTTACGTCGACAATTATATATATTATAATAATATTTGAATAAACATTTTTAATAAAACGTGTAGTAGATCGTAAATGTCATGGTACCTGTTGATGGAGCTAAATTTGTAGTTGTGTTAATGAATAATCAGACATATTCTGAAAATAATGAATCTGTCGTTTTTATTGAACAATTTGTTAAAAATGTATGCGACTTTAGTTCTCAGTATGGGAGTAATATCAGTATTTCATACACAGCATACAATATTGCTGGAAAGCCGAGTAAATTTCCTGATTATGGAGACTTTCCACAATCCTTTGTTATGGTACGTTTAATTAATGGAACATTCATTAATTATATTTTAATATCTGTTAACTTTATAGTTAAATATTAATATGTCTGTTAACATTATAATGTTTATGTTTCTTGTCAGTGATGCTATATTTACTTAGATTTGATCAAAAGTAATTAATAATTATTTTAGAGAACATATGGACCATGGTGGAATAAAGCACCTTCAAGATTAGAGGATTTCATGATACAAAATAATGAAAGTGTAATTAGTCAAGATTACATTGGTATGTAATATATAACAGAACAAAGATTAGTTATTTGTATATGTGATATACTTTAATTATAAAGTAATATAATTTTTTTTGTATATATTTAGATATTCAATATAATCAAGAGGTATACCCTATCCGAATATCAATATATGAAACTTATAATCCAGGCAGCGTGATTGGTATATGGGTACAAAGTCCTTGCGGTCAATGGTTTCAGTTATGGAGTGGACCCCCTCAGTCTGTACCTGAGAGACCACGCATATTTTCACCACCTTTAAAAACATGTCATTTTAAAACAAAAATGGTTAGATTAGAATTTAATCATGATATTTTAGATTATTATACAGAATTGGATGCTGTATTGCTCATTGGAACATCTGAATTTATAGTGCCTCGTAATTATATTTACCATCAAAATTTAAGTAATTTACTACGAGAATTAGGCTCTAATGAGCATAGTAATGAAGATATAAGTAATTTAACTCCTGATTGTATGAATACTAATCAAGATTTGTCTATCATTAAAAATATGTTTTATAAATATTGCATTCTCTACAACAGGTAAAAAAAATATTTATATCCAAAACGATAATACTATTTATTTCTTACGAACTAAAGAACATATACTTCCATATATTTATATACATTTACAGTAAAATAATGAATAATATACCTAAAGGCAAGTTAGTTACTACATTGGGACAACACTGCCATTCCGTACCACCTATAGAAGAAGCACTTAACAGTTTACAAGAATTTTTACAGGAAGAATTTCCTAAACTTATACGAGAGATGCACCTTTCTTCATCCCCTTCAACATGTAGAATAACTTTACAAAATGACAAGAATGGATTTTCAACTTCGAAAAGCATTGACAGTCGTCCGTGCGGTAATTTTTCTGCACTTCCGGTAAAGTATTTGATTCATATATATTATATTTTGTTTATATCTTTATTTATATATTTATTATACTAATTTACAGGACGAAACGGTTTTAAAAATTTTAAAATATCTAGATTTAAAAACACTCTGTCGTCTATGTAGAGTAAACCGACACTTCAATTATATTGCAAAAGATGCTCTTTTATATACAAGTCTGAATTTAAAGCCATATTGGTACTGCTTGAATAATAACGCATTAAAATATTTAACTCCAAGATGTCAATATTTACAACGTTTAGATTTATCATGGTGTGGTAATTATAATATGATTACTGACGAAGATCTTGTAGATTTTATTCATTATTGTGGTAATCTTTTAACACATTTACGTTTTAATTCCTGTCTCTGTATTAACAATATGGTAATTCGTGAAGTTTCAAGAGTTTGCAAAAATTTAAAAGGTACGTTTTCAAATTCTTCAACGCATATACATTTCTTGTATTTTTTTATTACTTGTAATTTTATTTAAATTCTTTTTTAGAATTATGTTTACGTAATTGTACGGGTATTACAAATGATGGATTTTCAAAGTTAAAGAGATTAAAGTGCCTTGAACGTCTAGAACTTTATGGAACCGATATTGAAACTTCTACTTTGTGCTCAATTTTAAAAAGAAATCCTCAAATGAAACATTTAAATTTAGCAGGAATGCAAGATTATTTAAATATGGATGAAGTAGCTGTTGAGTTAGGAAACTCTTGTTTGGAATTAGAAAGCGTGGATTTTTGGAAAGCACAAACTTTTACCCCATACGGTTTAAGAGCTCTTTCTCGATGTGTTAATCTTCGAGAAATAGATTTTGGTTGGTGGTATGTATTATTTTGTGTTATTGCATTAAACATTAAATATTTAGAAAAAAACTAATAATAATATGATTATAATATGATGTTTATAGTGGTGGAGTGGGTGCTCCAGGTGATTCTTTAAGGGGATTATTTTCTTCTTGTCGTCATTTAGAAAAAGTATTTCTGGCAGCATTAAGAGGAATAACGGATAGAGATTTAGAACCGTTGTTACATTGCCAACGTTTGCAGCAATTAGATTTATTAGGAGCACGCTTACTTACTTCTGACATATGTTATGGGTTTTTATTATGGTGTCCTAAATTGGAAATGCTTGATATCAGTTTTTGCGATGGCATCTCTGATTCTAAAATTCTAGAATGGGAAGTAAAGTATCCACATGTGTCATTCAAAAGAAGTTTTCAAAATAGTGTAACTGAGTAACCATAAAGTATTTTTATACACTCATAGACTTTATTTCTTAAAAGTTATAAACCAATTCAAAAAGTTAATTATTTTTGAATATAAGACTGAAATTCATTAAAAAATAATATAATTATAATTATTATGTAAATGTATTTTAATCCTATTTGCATAATTTTTTAATAAAATTGAAAACAAATATTCTATATTTAATATTTGTATAAAATAATATTCAAAACGATATAGTTTTTTTACGTTAACACACATATATTTACAAACTTATTTTTATATATAATTATAAATAAGATATCTAATAATTTTCATGTACTTATTATAAATTTATAATAAATTATGTGAAAACTACTTTTTACAATTTGCCAAGAAACTTTTGAGAGCGGAACGAAATCGAGGTTTTATTGTATTTGAAACGATCCTATTGTCGAGTTCGATAAGTTACTATAATATATGTCAAATATAAACAACATGAGACGTATAGGTTAAATCGTGAATTTATTTAAATATTTTGAAATGTACACACTTTTACACGGCTTGTATAAGTACTTAGTACAAAAGGATGAATATTTTATATTAATATTGGGACTTGATAATGCAGGAAAAACTGTGCGTGTATAAATGAAAGATTTTTTAAGGTTATACGTCACTTCGTCTTCTATTTAAAATTATATATTATATTTATTTTGTTTTATTTGTTTATTTTTTAGACGTATTTAGAAGCAGCTAAAACTAAATTTACAAAAAATTATAAAGGTATGAATCCAAGTAAAATCACGACAACCGTTGGATTGAATATTGGAAAAATTGATATCGCTGGAATACGTTTTAATTTTTGGGATCTTGGAGGACAAGAAGAACTTCAATCCTTATGGGATAAAGTATATAATCAGTAAAGTTTTATCTTGTAAGTTACAAGAACAATGTTTATTTATAGCATGATTATTTAATTACACAGTATTACGCTGAATCCCATGCAGTCATTTATATTGTTGATTCATCAGACCGTGATAGGATACCAGATTCTAAAGAAACCTTTGGTAAGTTTCTAATATATATTATATCTTACAGATATATCATATATATATATTATTATATTAAAATAATATTTTTTATTATTGTACCAAAATATTTGATGGAAAGTTTGTGCTATTATTTGATATTATAGATAGGGTAATATCGTCTGAACATTTGAGAGGAGTACCCCTCTTAGTTTTAGCCAATAAACAAGATATTCCAGATTGCATGGGTGTTAGAGAAGTCAAACCGATATTTAATCAAAATGCACACTTAATTGGACGAAGAGATTGTATGGTAATGCCTGTATCAGCTATTAATGGGTATGCTCGAGTTATTTTCCATGAAAAATGATATTAGATTATAGAATTGTATAAAATAATTAAAAAATTTAATAACAAAGTGATGGCGTAGACGAAGGGATTCATTGGCTTGTGGACTGCGTTAAAAGAAATAGTGACGTTCGACCTCCACGAAATCAAGATGACAACTGTTTATCATAACTAAGACATTCCTGTTTAATTATTAACTATATATATATCGTTGACAATATTATAGAAACTTTTGTTCTATATACGTTATGTTTGTATAAATAAAATCCAATCTTTTTTTAATATACAGAATTTATTTTCGTAAAATTAATCTTTTAACTATAACAACAATGTCTTAGTCAATAATAATAAAAAAAAACCTTCATCAATTTTGTTTAATTAATTCTAATTCACACATAATCATAACTAGTAATGTAATATAATTTACAGTCGCGTTTCTTAAGAATATCCAAATGACTAACATGGTTGTTACTGATATAGAGATAATAATGTAGATAAGAGATAATACCAACACTTCTTTCGATGTTGTATTATAATGGCGATAAAAGTGTACAAAAGTAGTTGTCCAGCTGTACCTTGTATGATATATAAATAATATTTTAGTGTCTCTCATCAATTAGAAAAGTTTTTATTTTTCATTTTTATCATGTGGCCTTACTACGAAACTGAAGATTGGAGTGTTTTACCTCCTGAATTTAATAGAAGGTACGTCCGTTCGTTTATATTATCGTGTTGCCGATCTGTATTAATTTGATTCTTAAAATTCACGTTATATATTGCGTTCTAAATTTTTAATACATATATGTTACACATATTTTATACATGTATATATACACGGTCAAATAGAAAAACTTAAAGATGTAAAAAAAAAATTGTTAAAAAATATTACATTTTTTTATACATTGAATTTTAAATAAATTTTAATATAGTATACTTTTTTATAAAATATATTTATGTATGTGTGCGTATTAGTATACGCGATTAAATAAAAAAATGTAAAATTATAAAATTAATATTAAATTTTATTACACACATCAAGGGTTCAATGAACTTTTAATAAAAAGTAGTTTACATACAATATAACATTATAATTAATTATCAATTAAAAAAATGTATAATGTTGATACAATTAATTATTTGATTAATTATTATAGATTAAATTACACAATCGTAGTATAGTTATCTATCCTTTAAATAAAATACACGTTCCTATATAAGATATTTAAAAAAAAAAAGAACAAACATGTATATACTTATATACATATAAATAAATAATGTATATCCACGTACGATTGTGCAATGACACTTATACAATCGCAGTATACAATCGATAATAAATCATTTGAAAATTCCAGTCGATACATGAAAAATAAGATAATTATAAAAGCTAATTATCTTATCAGAAAACAAGAGAATGAGTCAACCAAGTATAAACATTGAAATATATAAATTTTTGACGGATTTTTTGATCATGCTGCTTGTTGTATCCACATAGAAATATCGTAATATCGGTTACACGTGTAAGTAAGACAAAAGACGATTACGATGAAGATTTAAAAATGATAATTTAAAAAAGTAATCGCACGTAAAGGATGAAAGAAAGAAAGAAAAAAAATAATAATAGAAAAGAAATGTAATAATTGAGATAACAGTATCGTTGATTTAAGACAATTGTCTGTAAAAATAACATCAACGAATATTGTCAGATGACGTTGCGTTTGACACGCAATCAAAAGAGACAAATATAGAATCTATATTAGACGGAGAGAGAGAGAGAGAGAGTGAGAGAGAGAGAGAGAGAGGGAGGATGAACGTATGTGGTATGGTATATATGGGTATATAGATGACAAGTGATCCGCCATTTTGATTCTCCTCGTACGATAGAGCGCGCGTAGTGCGGGCGATTTTTCGTCGTGTGCTCTCTACAGGCTGCTCGCTTGTAGAGACGTTCATGTAATTAATTATTATGAACGATTATTTACGGACCTTTATTATAAACTAAATAAAATAGATTTGTTTTGTTAATCTTAAAGGAAGATTTGTGTTAGCATTTACGATATAATTATTAAGTGAAAATAATCGTGTACGGTGGTGATTACAAATAAGAGAAAAAAAAAAGATAGAGAGAGAGAAGTAAAAAAGAGAGATAGATAGAGAGAGAGAGAGAGAGAGAGAGAGAGAGAGAGAGGTAAAATAGAAAGAGAAAGAAAATCAGGCGCGGCGCACTGTGTGCGAAGTGTATACGAGGGCGCCCGATTCGTGATACCCTACCTGGGAGGCGAGGCATTTCTCTCGCAGTTTTCTCATATACGGAGTTTGCTGCGTGTCAAGAAAAGTGGCCGACACGATAGAAAATTCGAAGACGCGCGACTCCGTGTCGTTTCGTTATCGTACGACTCTCGATCGTCCCCGTGAGAGAACTTCTTTCCACAGTTCAACGTCGATCGGGTACCGTTTATGACAGTTTCTTTTAGAGGGGGGAAGGAGAAGAAAGATTTTTTCTCTGTGTATGTGTGATGTGTGTATGTGTGTGTGCGTTTGTGTGGGAGAGAGAAAGAAAGAGCTTAGATGGCTAGATAAACTACATATAAAGAAAGAGTAAGAAGAGGAGAGTTTCAGCAAGTTAACCCTTTACCTTCGATTCAGCCCTTAATAAACCCGAAAAGTAGGCTTTTTATGTAACCGGTTTTTAAGCACACGTTTTGCAATATGTTGCCAAGTTTTGCGTCGAGCATGCTTTCGTGGTCAATAGACACGTGAAATTGCGATCGAGTAACGTTCAAGGACTCGTGGTAGATTCCAACGAGTAACGCGTTTTTCCCCCTATTCTTTATTTTACTTGATTATTTTTCTCCTCGTTTGCTTACGTTAAATTGGTTTATCTTTTGTTTACAATACACTTGTCACTTTAAAAATTCAACTATGTAATATTGGTTTTAAAAATCGACCTTTTTTTTCGTCTTCTTATCTATTTCTTTACGTGTTTCTTCTTCCAATATGACAGTGTTATGAGGTCTGTTTGAAAAATGATCATATTTCTATGCTTTAAGATTTAAAATGTATTTAAAAATTAGGATCTTATAAATCGTCTATTTTAATAATTAAACATACTTTTTTTTATGTATTATTTTTTGGTATCGTATAACTATATTGCAATGTCACATAGAAATATGTTAATGGAAAGAAATATTAATTCTTTATTGATAGATTTTCTGTCCACTACCTTATCGTTTAGCTTCTATATACTTATAATCTTAATCGTATATGATTTAAAATTTGTATCACATAATCGTTTTAAATGAGTAGATGATATATATGTATATATAATTATAAAAGTTTTAACGGTAATGATTCAATGATGTTTTGTATGCTTAAACTAATAGTTCTTTTATATCATCTATGTTTTCCATATAATTTTAACGGGTTGTTAGTGGTGTTTGATTTTGATTGTGCTTGTGATTTTATATTTTAATTAATATTTCTTTTTAATTAAAAACATTTAATGAGTTGTCATGATCCATAATATAACTATCGTGTGTCTAATAGGAGGAGAGCGACGTGTTCCCTAATCATCACCAATTCATTTTTACTAGTGACGTCTATCAATTAAATTTCAAAACCAGCCTGTGAAACCATGAATGCCTCAGAACATGGGTAACGTTCTATTCCTAAATCTTCGATAAATTATAAATGATGTATATATTTAAGAGTTCGTTAAGTATTTCGCTTTAAAATTTAATATACATAATTGGTAATATCTTCTGTCGTAATTGATTCATTTTAAATGTTGAGAGAAAGTTGTTTTTAAAAGACATTAAGAGATGGGCTTGTTCTTGAAATTAAATATATGAGTACAAGTGTCATTGCATAAACAGAAGGTGGACAGTAACATTTGTGTGCATATAGTAGGTTGAGTGTGTATTCTTTCAGGTTTAACCCAGCCTTTAACATGGCTTCCATAAAACAAGCTTTCAATGAGGCAGTAGAGAGAGGTAAGTATTATGTTTATATTTACAATGCCTAAGTATATGCATTCTATTTCAAATATTAACTTTATATTTTGTGCTTATAAGAGCAAGCTTATTCAAGTCATACATTTTTTAATAAGCTATAATTGCTTTGCAATTGAAAATATACGATTTTTCAAATTATTTATCTTATTATGTTTGTATATATATTTTTATATTTATAATTTTATGATTTATGTATACATATATATACATAACATAGAAAATATCTTAGATTGTTTTCTTATCCTTATGGGTATACTTTTCTTTTCTATATTTATTTAATATATTATAAATGCTTCTTATATATGCAATATATGCTTATTCATTGTGGTATCTCATGAGAATGACTATCATCATTGCACTTTAACTCATCATAGAGCTGCTAACACAATGCACTGATGTCACATCTATAATTTAAAAGTCTCAACAGTTAGAATGCCGGCACCAACAAGATTGAGAGACTTGATCAGACAAATAAGAGCAGCTCGGACAGCGGCAGAAGAAAGGACAGTAGTAAACAAGGAATGTGCTTATATTCGTTCAACATTTAGAGAAGAGGACAGTGTTTGGAGATGTCGTAATATCGCTAAACTTTTGTACATTCACATGCTTGGGTCAGTAATAAACATTTCTTTCTTTATATATATTTCTTCCTTACAACATTTATTTATAATTTCAATAACACATTATCAATTATATTTTTAGATATCCAGCACATTTTGGACAATTAGAATGTTTGAAACTTATTGCATCATCCAGGTTCACAGATAAACGTATTGGCTATTTGGGAGCAATGTTACTATTAGATGAACGACAAGATGTTCATTTATTAATAACTAATTGTTTAAAAACGTGAGAACTTTCAAACTGAAATAAAATATATTATAATTACACACATGAAATGATGATAGATGTTACTAATTATTAAATTTTCGATATATATAGCGACTTAAATAGTCCTACACAATTTGTAATTGGTTTAGCCCTATGTACCTTGGGTGCTATTGCATCGCCAGAAATGGCAAGGGACCTTGCTTCTGAAGTTGAAAGACTGATGAAATCACCGAATGCATATATTAGAAAAAAAGCTGCGTTATGCGCTTTTAGAATTATTAGACGTGTACCAGAATTAATGGAAATGTTCTTACCAGCAACTCGAAGTTTAATTACAGAAAAGAACCATGGAGTGTTAATAACTGGTGTTACTCTTATTACTGAAATGTGTGAGAATAGCGTTGATACATTGAACCATTTCAAGAAGGTATGTTTATATTTTTAGATATACACAAATATATTTTAGATAGTATAGAAATATAATTTAGTATAAATAAAGAAACAAAGAAGTAACAATAAGTCAATTGTTTAGATACACTTTAGAAAATTTAATGTTTTCTATATATCAAACATTAATAAGTGTTGTGAGTAAAATTCACATGCAATTTTTTATGAAAACGCTTTTAAAAATGGAAAAGAATGCAGTCTCATGATTATAAAAATTATATCATTAACTTCATTATATTAAAAAAAAAAGTTTTCAATTATTTTGTTATTTTATATATATATATATACATATACATATGTATGAATGAAATTTTCCAAATTGCTTTTGTACATTATAATCTCATAATATAAATATGGTTTTATTTTCTTCAGGAATGCGGCCATCGAGAGGTAAAAGCCATATAAGTGTTTAATGTATATTTGCATGTTATGCTTAATACACAGACTTCATTCTTTTCTTTTACTTTATATGGGATTATAGTTATGAATTAAATGGTTAAGGTTCTCTGTTATGCTGCTTGCAATTATACTATTAATAATTGTAAATCTATTTATATTCGACAAATCTAAATATGTTTTCTTACTATTTCAAATATTTGTTCTTCATTATTTTCTGGATGAAGCTTTAGATACACATTGTATCTTGTTATCTGCTTTCTAAATATACATTTAATCTTTAGCTGGTTAAGGTTGTGCAGAACAATTAGAGCTGTATCATTCAGGAAATATAATCTCTTCCAATACCAAAAAATACAACTCATGTCAGATTTGTTCTAATATTTACAATTTAAGAATTTGTTTCAGTATTTAGATTGAAAGTTAAACATTATATATCCATATGTTTTTAAATATCAATAAGAGCATGTTATAAAATATTATTAAATTAATTTCTTTTATATATATTATATATTATTATATATATATATATATATATAATATTGTAATTATATTTATATTATAGTTCTATTTTATTCTTTATAAGCATTAACAATTACAAACAAGTATTTATACTATATTCTTTTACTTACACTTTTTCTTTAATGTGCTTTATTGTTTTCTTTCATCAAGGATAAATTTTGATGTTTAAAATATTATATTATTATTTCAGATTGTGCCAAATCTAGTGAGAATTTTGAAAAATTTAGTACTAGCTGGATATTCGCCTGAGCATGACGTAGCCGGAGTATCTGATCCATTTTTGCAAGTGAAGATCTTACGTCTTCTTAGAATTTTGGGACGTAACGACGTAGACGCATCTGAGGCAATGAATGATATTCTAGCACAAGTTGCTACAAATACAGAAACAAGTAAAAATGTTGGTAATACAATATTATACGAAACTGTTCTCTCAATAATGGATATTAAATCCGAAAGTGGACTTAGAGTATTGGCAGTTAATATCTTAGGTCGATTTTTATTAAACAATGACAAAAATATTCGTTACGTTGCGTTGAATACATTATTGAAAACAGTTTATGTGGATACGAGTGCAGTTCAGAGGCATCGCTCAACAATATTGGTAAGATTTTTAAACGATTAATAGAATTAAGAAAAGAAAAGAAAAGAAACAATCTTTTTTGAAATATAATTTTTCACGTATTTTATTTTTTTTAATTATTTTATTACAGGAGTGTTTAAAAGATCCAGATGTATCAATACGAAGAAGAGCAATGGAACTGAGCTTTGCGCTTGTTAATTCAAATAATATTAGAAATATGATGAAGGAATTACTACTCTTTTTAGAACGTGCAGATCCTGAATTCAAAGCACAATGCAGTAGCAACATAGTCATGTCTGCAGAAAGATTTGCACCGAATAAACGTTGGCATCTGGAAACATTATTTAAAGTCCTTGTTGCTGTGCGTACACTGTAATAATAATGACTTTATTAATAGATTATAGAAAATAACGTAAATTGAATAGTTATTAATTTTATTCTTATTTATTAGGCTGGCAATTATGTACGAGATGACGTAGTAGCTTGTACAATTCAATTAATCTCAGAAACCCAATCACAACAAGGTTACGCAGTTAGTGCACTATGGCGTGCATTAGAAAAGGATACATCTGATAAACAACCATTAGCTCAAGTAGCAACGTGGTGTATCGGAGAGTATGGTGATCTTTTACTTTACGGTCCACCATTGGAAGATGCGGATGCACCAATAAATGTTAGTTGGATATTATCTATATTTTTGATAGATTCAAAATTGTCTTATACTGATTGATTTTTCTGTTTTAGTTAACAGAAGATGAAGTTATTGATGTTTATCAAAGATTATTATGGAGTCCACAAAATACAGTTGTTACAAAACAATATACTTTGTTATCCCTTACAAAATTAAGTACAAGATTTCAAAAAGGAAATGAGTATGTATTATCTTTGTATTTGAAAAAATGATAACTTTTTTTTACTCTATATTTATATAATTCACATAAATGTTAAGATTATTTATATATATATATTAAATTATATATTTCTTTTTTTATTTTACAGAAAAATTCGACAAATTATAGATACATTTGGTAGTAATTTGCACATTGAGCTGCAACAACGAGGCATTGAATTTTCACAATTGTTTAGAAAATACGATCATTTACGACCTGCTTTACTTGAAAGAATGCCTCCGATGGAGACTGCAAGACCACAAGCAAATGGTATTATTGGTATGGTGAATGGCGAGCCAGAACAAGAAGATGAAAAGTCAACAGTATTAGAAACATCTGTTACCCCATCTGATTCAGTACGTACCACAAATGAATACTATATAAATATAAATAAAATATGTTAATTGATTGTTAAGAAAAATGTATTTATTTATTTTCGACAGAGTGCACTTTTGGATTTGCTTGGAAGTACCGATGTTGGGATGACAATGTCAACAGTTACAACTAAAAATCCACCTCCTCCCGCAACAAGTATAAATAACAACGATCTTTTAGATTTACTTGGTAGTTTGGATATGAATACAGGAGCACCACCATTAGTACTTCCTCAACAATCACAATCAACAACACAAATGTTTAATCCTACGAGTACAACAAATTTCTTGGTAGATGGCCTACTTAATAATTCTTCAGTTCAAATTGGTTTGTATTTGTATTATACAAAGAAATGCTATCATCTATGATTACAATGTTAATGATTATATTTAAATGAAATTTTTAATTTATAATTATAGAAATTCCAAGTATGATTGTTTTGGATAAATCTGGACTTAAAATAACTTTTAAAATGGAGAGACCGCCAGATATTACAGATTTATTAATTATAAATATGACGGCACATAATTCTACGAATAATGCATTAAGTGAATTTTTATTTCAAGCTGCAGTTCCTAGGGTATAAAATTTAATATATATACATATATTTTCATTTATATATATTTAATAATTAACGAACAAATATTCTACACGTTTTAGACATTCCAATTACAAATGCTGCCACCATCAAGTACAGTTATTCCTCCATCAGGTGAAGTAACTCAAGTTATAAGAGTTACAAATATCAATGACGTAAGTTGCATTTTTTTTATATTTACAAATATCAGTTATTTCAAAAACATTTAAACTGCCTAGAAACATATTAAATTGCTTATTACAATAAATAAAAATACACATTAACTTCTTCAAAAAATTATTAAATATGCTAATGAAGTTTTTTAAGTATCTATATATATAAAATAGGTTTTTTTTTTCCTGTAAAATTATATCCATTAGTTATATATATTTGACAATAATTTTGTTGAAATTTATTTTGTGTAATTAGGTACCACTAAGAATGAGACTACGAATTTCTTATACTGGATCAGCAGGGCCAATTTTAGAACAAACAGAAGTAAATAATTTTCCCTTATTGGTATCACAGTGACATCCTACAATACAAAAAACAATTGTACATATGCCTGCCTAATAACTAATTAAGTCTGATTATAGACCATATACAACCTCACTTTTCTTTTTGAGATAAAGTGAAAATATGCGTTGACAAAAATAATGTACCAAACATTTTTTTGTTTTTTTTTTTAATTCATTGAATGATTGATAAACATCATCAGCACGTGTAGTGCGAATAGTGTTTATTTTATGGCATGTGCATATCGATATTAGTATTTCTTATTGAAAAAGGATATCCCCACCTGCTCACAGGCACAAACCTGTGTTCAATACTAAGCAATATCATAATTATTTTTTTTTTTTTACTTATGTACAGATTACTTATGTATATTACACATTATTAGATATCGTTCGAAATTGTATGTAATATTCTTAAGTTTTCTTTTCATTAAGCATTTTAAAGTATATCATTGATAGAAAGTTGTTTTAAATCGAGATAACATATTAAATTTTTTTTTTCGTTCTA
Organism: Mischocyttarus mexicanus; assembly: GCA_023678845.1. Lineage (NCBI taxonomy): Eukaryota > Metazoa > Arthropoda > Insecta > Hymenoptera > Vespidae > Mischocyttarus > Mischocyttarus mexicanus. The sequence goes on along the minus strand of JACGTP010000053.1, from coordinate 75,418 downwards.
TTGTTGATATGTATGCATCATACACTTGTAGATAATCAAATTAAAAAGAAAAAAAAAAAGAAAAATGCTTGTTTGAGCAGGTGATAATAATATTAATTTCGACATTTTACAAAGAAACATCAAGCATAATTGGTAATTAAACGAATAAAACGGTAAAACATGATGAAGAATAATGTAAAATATCATTCATATTATGGTGCATGTCTATAAAACAAAAAAAAAAGGAAAAAAAAAAGAAGTAATTATAATAAATATATCATTGTAAATATTTTCTTTACCAGGACATAATAAGGTAGGAAAATAATATTGGATACAACACTAACTCCGTTGATTTGTCAAATTAATGATATTATTGTCTCTTCATTTAATTTCCATATATTAAAGTATTGGATAAAAACATATTAGAATCTCTCCGATCTATCTCTTTAATAGTATGGATGAATTATGATGATTGTTCTTAAAAGTGTTGTTGTCCTGTTATTATATAATGAACAATTAATCCTTGCTGTAATAATTGATCTTTTCTACTATATTTGTAACAAATGAGAAAAAAAACTCGATTGCCTTGTAAATAATAGATAGATGCAGTCATATAGAAGTGATGAAGGTTCTTATACAGATGAGATACAAAATGGAATTCTTACAAAATATGGATATAATACAATTATTAGGATTATATTATATAGTATTAATTTCTTTTTTTTGGATGTTCTATTTAAAAGAAAAAAGAAAAAGAGGAAAAAAAAACTTTTGTTGCGATAATTTACATACACGTGGTTAAATATGTGCATTGTAATATCCCTCATTTGCTATAATAACGTCAAGGGTGCAGTGTTTATAAGAAAATTCACAAATGTATTTAGAGTATATAGTAACATTGGAGAGGACTGAATTTTAGATGTTATATTAAATTGATTTTGGTTACAAATGTTTTATTACTTTGTGTTAATGGGGGCATAAGTTTCATTAAAATAACACGATTATAATTTATTGAAATTTGAAAAAATTCTTAATTATTGGATAAATTTAAATTAATATGATAAAGTTATATAAAAAATTGGATTTATTATTATTACAAGAACACTGTAATTAATATTTAAACAATGATTGGTAGAGTGTGAGGAATTGATGACAGTGTATAAGAAGTTTTTTTTTATATGTTTTAAATATGTAATATATAACTTTTCAAAATGTAATTTAAAATTAATCATGCCTCCTCGTATATAATAGAAAAATTAGATATCGCACTATTGAAATTTGTCAAATAATTCATTTTAAGTCTGTTTTTTAAAGTTATAATATAATTTAAGAATTCATTTGTCAGTAGTTAACAAAAATTAGATGACAACCGAAAAATGATGAGAAAAATTTCTTTATACATTTGCACAAAAAAAACATTACATTCCTTATCTAATTTATTCAAATTGTTTAAAGAGTTTTAGGAATTTGTAATTTAAACAAAACTTGGGTATTTATCAATGTCTTCAAAGATCGTGTGAAGAAAATTAATCTATTCAAGTAATTTTAAAAGGGGTCTAATTTTTATTTTTTTATCTGTATAAAACTATGCTTGCTATAAAAAATAAAAAGTGCAAGGTCTATGAAAATGTATGATACCTACTTAGGAAAATGGCAGTGTGGCAGACAAAAATAATTTCATACGTTGGAAAGATTATTTTTCAGTCTTTTATACAATGTAAACTAACAGAAGAATAATTGTGTGTTGTACTTAATTTTATTAAATTAAATCTAATGTTAGTATGTTACAATTTATAGTTTTGTAAGTTTAATAGGCTTAATATATATGGTTAACAAAAATTTAGCACATCCTTAGTTGATTTTTAGTAGAATTAGGCTTCTTTGATCATGCCAGATTTTCATTAACATTATGAAATATTGTTAGATATGTTATTAATATAATTGTACGCGCATTTTAGCTCCGTCCCTTTATATGTTGTGCGATATGAATGTTTGGAGTGCGAAAACAGAACAGGTGGGTGTGTTTCTGAGTGGCCTTGTCCTAAAGTCTGTGACACAGTATCAGCCCTTCAGTGGGATGTGCTCTGCCTACTTGTTCTCTATGCTATATTAGTTTTATAAATATGATTATAAATAAATATAAATATGAATATAAATATATAAATATATAAATATAAATAAATATATACATATATATATATATATATATATATACACACATATATATATATATATAAATCAATTGTGAAGATATTGAGTAATGATAAAGATGCTGTATATATACTTTCTAGCAAATCAAGGTGTGAAAATAAAATGTATTTTTATTCCATTAAGTCTTTAAAATATACGTCTCGTACGTTTGTTTTGAAAACTATCTCTAAATAGAAAGATTATCTAATAACATAATGTCACTTCCTTTATATTTTCTGTAAAAGTTACATATTTGTTTTATAAAAAGATGTAAAAACTGATAACTTAAAGACAGAAGAATTGTGTATGTTACTAGTATTAATTACAACACATATTACTTTTATTACAAATACATTTGTTTGTTTTGATTAAATTAATTAATTAAAAATTAATATATAATATATAGTGTGTGATCAACGAGAATCTGTCATATTAGTTCCAACTTGATTAAATAATTTGTCTTTAATAACTTGAGCCATTAAACCGTGTATAACTTCAATAGTAGTTTTCGAGCTATCACGTGTTGCTTTAATAAGTTTCTCTACAGTACTACGATCATGCGGATCTGTCCCACCTAAAACAAATCCTCTTCCAAGCGCAACTTCCGATTGCTCCAATTTATCAGATAAATCAAATATTTGTCCTGTAGTATAATCAGCATTGGTCAATAAACTGGAAGAGCTAAGAGTATTCACCCAGTATTTATTCCATAAGGAGTCCAACAAACGTTTATCTAATAACGATTTAAAGTATGATACTTCTAAAGAATAATATTGTTTACAATGTACCCCAAAATCTTCAATTTTATTTAAAGGTATTGTTTGATATTCTGATGGTTCCTCGTTAGCTGGTTTGTACCCCTATAGATAAAGATTAATCATGATGTAAAATACATTATAGTTTATAATTTTATTTAAATTATGTTACATACCTTTGGATAAGTTCTAAATGCTCCTAAACAAACTTTACCAGCAGAAATAGTTCGCACAGGGTCAATTACGATAGCAACAAATGGTTCTTGAAAATTTTGATTAAGCATTTGAGTAGAGACATCGATTCCTGATAACCAGCAGCCGTATCCTGGATGACTATGGTACCAACCAATAGCATTTTCTTGTCTGCCAACCTAAGAAGATATTTTAACATGTCAGATAAAATATTACAATCTAATATCTAAACGATGAAAATAATATTCTGTCGATTTTTTTCACCTGTTTTGCAGCTTCTATATATGCAGTCATATATTCATATGCTTGAGCTTGAGCATTAACCCTTGTTTCTGTTCCTTCAACGGGTAATGCAAAAGAATCCATAACAATCATTGTATTCGCTGCTACTTTTCCAAGTAGAAGACCCATTACCTCTAATGTACCACCAGAACGCGCATGCATTACCATTTTTAACAATGCCAATGCTGAGATTTTAATGTCTTTGAAAAAATGATGGCTATATTGAGAAAATTCAATGTATTAGTACAATTAAATAGAAATTTTTACTCATTATACATTTTCAAAGAATAATATATACTTTAAAGTTTTAAAAACAATAACATATTTGTATTAGACGTACTCTTTGTCCCATGGCTTAGCTGCCAATATATCTTGTTGCTCTTTTCTGTCATATCTGTAGATTTCATCAACTGCACTAATTGTTTCAACATTATTTGACAACTCCCAAGTTTTCTGAGCGATGGTAGTTTGATCACTAGACGTACTAGCCATTTTTATTTCTTCTTAACGCGCAATAAACTATAACAAATTAAAACAATTCATTATCAAAAAAAATCTTTATAGATTTTATATCCAATTAGAGATCCAATCATGTATATTAGATTAATTATTAGATTGTTTTAAATAACCTGATTATATAATTAAAACTATAAAATTAATACATATGAATGTGTAAATATTATTACAATATGCAAGATATGTTAGTTTATCAATCAAATAATAATAATAATAAATAATTATTTTAGAATGTAACTTAATCTAAACAAAAAATTCAACAAAGTATTTAATACTATTAAGAACATATAACATAAATTTTCAATTAAAAAAATATGATTTTTGTAATTCATTAAAAGCTTTCCTTAAAGTTGCTAATAACAATATATTTAACAATTACAATATTATTAAATTAAAAATTGTGATATTTTGATTACGAAAACTACTATTGATATTTATCAATTGTCTTTGTTTTGAACCATATATGAATTCCTTGTTTTAGCAATAATAAAGGTTATAGTCAATTTAATAATTATCTTATTAATATTAATCTTATAGATCATCTGCGAATTATTACATAGACAATATTATCTAATTATAGGTAACTCTTGAAAAATAAATGTGTGTGTGTGTGTGAGAGAGAGAGAGAGAGTGATTCTTTCCAGAGTACTAAAGGTAAAATTAAAATGTGGCTATTGTAATAGAGAGAGAAAGAGAGATACTGATAATTTAGGTTAAACGTCCAAAAATCATAAAATAACATGCCACTAACACCAATGACAATTCTAAAATAGTAGTAGAAATAATATATCACGTATTCCCTCATGAAGGATTTCTCCCGGCAACGTTGTTGCAAATGATGACAGTAATAAGCTACAACAATACGCCCTGATACTGAATGCTCATTGGTTAATTTTATCTCCTACCACTTTAAACTATTCTCAAGAGCCATTTTGTTTATATTTTTCTTATATATATTTGTTATATATCCTATATATTTAACAATAATAATAGATTTTTATATAATTTTATATGATTTCATATATTAAAATAAAAAAATATATAAACTGTAAGATAAGTTATATATAATGTGTATATATGTATATAAAGCAATAAAGTATATATATTTTATATATGTCCATGAATGAAGACAGTTTCAAAATTGACTACTAGATGGTTCTTTGACCAGCACAAATTTAGACTGAAATGTATTGTTTCTCTTTTAATGTACTTCAATGCCGTCTTTATATAATCTATGAACAAAACTGAACTTTACTTTAGTGATAGTTTTATAAACATTTTTCACGCGAGTATATAGTTATAAATTATATTAAATTATATTTATATTATATTTATGAAAGAATTCTCAAGAGTTATTGAAAACAGAATCGATACCACACGACGTGAGAGGTTTTTCAAGCCAAATATAGATATGGCATTAATTAGAAGAGCAACTCATGCTGGTAGTTGGTACTCAGATTCTGGTAAGTGTCATATTCAAAAAAATAATTCTTTTTATAATATAAATAATATTTGTGTGCATGACAAAATAAGAAAAAAAAAATATTCATTACTTTCCATTTTTTATGTCATGTCAATTTCATTATTCTACGAAGAGTAATGTTATATTCAATTTTGAAAGTAATACTCTCTGTATTAAAAAAAATGTTATTAAAATATATTGAAATTTTTATAGCACAGGAATATATGAATCATTTTAATTATAAATATTAAAACACAATTATTAAATATATGTATTCAGTTTACTTCAACGTTGCAAACAAATTGAAATATTATTTTTGTGAAATATTTCTTATCGTATAACATATAATTGTTTGATATATTCTCTTAAGAGAAAGAAAACTTTAATTAAATATTAAGTCAACCGATGAATGATTGATCAAAGTTGCATCCTAAGCTCGATCATATATATATATGTAAATATTATTTAACATATTATATTTATATGATATATATATCTATACAGATCTATATATATATCATAAATATAAAGTTAAATAAATGTAAACATTGTTTTTTTATAGAGTTTAGATTTATTTGATAAATGAAAGGATTATTAAATAGTGATTTAATAATTTTGATGCACTAATGCAGGTTCAAGGATTATAATCAATCGTTTAAACCGTTACGAAACTCTAACATCCAGGAGAAAAAAGATAAAATGTGCTACACAATCTATATAATTATAAAATTATATGGAAAAAGAATATTATGCATATACACAAACATTTATATATTTCTGAAAAAGAAAAAGTCCTAAAAGATAATCCCAAAATCTGAATTAGCAATATATGCTGTAGGTTCAGAATTGAATAAGCAACTAGAAGGTTGGCTGGGTGCAGCAGACCTATCTCATGGACCTGCTAGGGCAATCATTGCCCCGTTAGTAATTATAGAATATTATATTATTAGTATTTTCATTGATTTATCTTTAATGTCTACTGCATTTTTCCAGACACGCAGGCTATAGCTATTGCGGAGGATGTGCTGGTTTTGCATATCGTCAAATTAGTCCTGTAGTTGTGTAAGTTTAATTTAAATTAACCATAAATATATATAATTATTAATAAAATATAATCCAAAATTATAAGTATACATATATAAAATGAGTAATATATTTTCATGCAGCCGCAAGATATTTATTCTAGGCCCTTCTCATTATGTGAGATTGCCAGGATGTGCGCTGTCTACTGCTTCCATGTATCGAACACCATTATATGATTTACATATTGATCAACAAGGTATACATAGTTTTAAAAATGTATTGACAAACTGCTAACTATTAACCCTTTTGGTATAGTTTATAACAAAATATGATTGTTATGGATAGAGTATGTTACATATAAAGGGTTAATTATTAGGAGACGTTTATAAAATCAAAACGTACTTCTTACTGATTTTTATTCTTTACATTGTGTTTATAATAGTACGGAGAGAACTTGAAGAGACAGGACATTTCGAATGGATGGATTTGAATACAGATGAAGAGGAACATAGTATCGAAATGCAATTACCATTTTTAGCTAAAGTTATGGAAGGGTATGTATAATCATAGATGTTGTATTATATATAATGTTTCTTATATTATATTATATATAAATATATTAAATATTTTAAATATTTAAAAATGTAATTTTTTATTTTTACAGATTTAAAGATTCATTTACTATAATCCCCATTTTAGTGGGATCTTTAACACCAGAAAGAGAAGCTCTTTATGGAAGATTATTAGCACCTTATTTAGCTGATCCTCAAACATTGTTCATTGTTTCTTCAGATTTTTGTCATTGGGGACAAAGATTTCGATATACATACTACGATAGATCATGCGGTCCGATTCACAGATCTATCCAAAATCTTGATAAAATGGTAAGGTATTAATGTTACGTATAAAAATTAAATATTATTAATTATCTTTTAATGTTAAATAATATTTTTTCATTTGCTGCATGGTTGTTAGGGCATGGATATAATAGAAACATTAAACCCTACAGTGTTTACGGATTATCTTAAAAAATATGGCAATACTATATGTGGCCGTCATCCAATTGGTGTTTTGCTGCAGGTAATATTAAATCTCTAATATTTATTTTTAAAAACGTTTAATTCTTTTTTCATCATTTTATAGACATTAAATTATTTTGTAAGAAAAATCATTAACAAAATATCTCAATTTCAGGCAATACACAGTTTGAAAGGAAACACTAATGGTCAAAAAATGAATTTAAAATTTTTGAAATATGCTCAAAGTAGTCAATGCAATAACATGAATGATAGCTCAGTTAGTTATGCAAGTGCTTCCTTAGTTCTTGAGTGATGTTATAGATTATTATTTTATGATCAATAACATCTGAGAGTAAAGACATTTGATGAATGTGGTAACTAAATTTAATAATGCTATCAGTCATATTGTAAAAAGTCCGAATATATGAACCTTATAAGATAAGATACTACCAAAAAAAAAAAAAGAAAAAAGAAAAAATAGGAAAAAAAAGAAAAGAAAAAGGGGAAAAAAGAAACAAAAAAAAAACATTACTATGGCTGATACTATTAATCACAAATATGAAAGAGTTACCCTGTGTGGAAAAGAAAATATTTGATTGTTACAACGCAAATGAATGTATACTACTAACAATGTCAAAATGTTTTTTGTATAAGTGCATTTTCTTTTAATACTTACAAATCGTATTCAGTACTTCCATAATTATTGCAATAAAGGAAGGAGCTTAAGTATTTCTTTGCTTTGGTTGGAAATACAGCCATGTGTAGTTAATTATATAATTATATATATAAATATATAATACATAATTTATATATGTATATATACATGGAGAGTAAGTATAACTACTGACAATGAAGAGAGAACAAAAAATCTTTCACTTCATGCCTTCGATATATTACTATTTCAAAACAGATGTCCAAATTTTATATACGGGTAAAATATTTTTTTAGTGTGCTTCTATAAAAAATAACTAGAAAATATCTTTCTTTTTTTGTCTATTAAAATAAAATAAAATAAAATAAAAAAAGGAAAAAAAAAAAAAAGGAAACTGAATATCTATAATTACGTAGATATCGAATAAAAATTTTGATAAGAGAGATAAAGTAAACCTTAAAGAGTAATACATCTAGTCATTTTCAGTGTCTTATAAAAATAACTGAATAATAAAAATGTTCAGGCTAGTCAAAATTTTATTTATTTATTGATAACGAAAAAAAAAAAAAAAGAAGAAGAAAAGTATAAAAATATATCTCTTCTATGTCATTAGTAAAACTGCATATTCTGTGTTAATTCATATATTATTATATGAAAAGAACTGGTATTAATGAACTCCCACAAAACTTAATACATGTTATATAGTTTTTTCAAAACAAAGCAATGGAATGATCTCATATCCTTCCTATATATATATATATCCTATATTTTATTATTTAAGCTAATATGATTACACAAATGGAATGATTCTTACTTTATTATATTCGTTATATAATATATATTACTAAAAAAAGGAAACGAGGTCGATATATAAAAAAAAAAAGCAGTGTTTTGTAACATATATAGTTTTTAAATAATCATTTATATAGGTTTATTTTTTATACTCTTATAAATTTCTTTGTACAGCTATAAAAATGACAAAATGTTATGTTTTTTTTATTTTTCTTTTCTTTTTCAATATCGCTGTTTAGTACGTTAACTCACAAAACTCTGCTTAAAATAATAAAATAGAACATAATAACGAATAAAACAACAAGCAAACAAACAAACAAACAAATAACTCGTTATCTGTAAGACTTCCATAGGGATATATCTATGGAATTGTAAAAGTGATCCTGTAAATGTTGCTTTTTCTATCTTTATATACTAAGAATAATAATGTTTATATTTGTATGAAAAATCTGGAATAATCCACACATCTTGTTTCATAGCTGTCTAATAAAATTAAGTAAAGAAAAATATATTTTTTGTGTTCATAGATACCTAATATGTTACATCGCTGTACAATATATACACAAAAATATTATATGAAATAAATTTACCATCTTTTAATAAATCTAATACTTTCTCTATATATATATATATATATTAGAGTTTTATTTTTAAGGTATTATATTTACTTGTATATCATACTGTTGATCCAGGCCAATATAACAATCAGAAATTAAATAAAATGTTAATTTCATTGATCCTAAAACATTAATATTAAAATAATTATTAAATATTCAAGAAAAGATAAACGAATATTAATAAATCAGATAATAAAATGAAAATATTTACCTATATTACGAGGCGCTGTGAATTGTAATTGGTAAATTCTATGATGATCATTAATACCATTGACTCTTCTCAAGGCCCATAATTCTCGTTTTGAGATATCACCTAACACTAAAAACCATCCTTCATCTTTCCCTTTTTGAAACATAGGACAATGCGCTTTTAATGTATTAGAGTGATTTTTTCTTTTCATTTTAATTATTAATGTATACTCTTCATTTTCACGAAGATCAATAACTTGATTATAATTCGTCTGTAGTGGTATCTTTTTCTCATTACCATCTTCCCAATTCCCATGTAAAGTTAGATCAATATACAACATTGGCATTTGTTTAATAACTTGATGTATCTATAACAACAAATATTTTAAGTATGATAAATGCTTGTTAAATAGAACAAGAGAAAGAAATATATCAAAATAATATATAAATAATATAATACAAATTTATATACCTGATGTATCTGTTCTTCGTGAAATTCTTTATTTAAAGCTTTAGCAAGTCGATTATAATTATTAATAGTAGTAGCGCATAATACTGGAAGAGGTGCTGGCAAAGAAGAAAATAAGGGTAAATGTTCCTTATTTATATGAGGTAAAGTAATGACTGCAGGTTCATCGATCCATCTTGCTTGTATAACCATTTGTAATAATTGCATTATTCTAAGCGTGCTTGCTAACCAACCCTTCTCTGCCACAATATCTATCATTGCCTGAACATTCCAATGTGTAATATAAATAATTAACAAATATTGTTTATTATATATGTATAAGAATTTTTATAAAATAATTTTGTTTATTTGTTCTAATACATACTTGAATTATCCTAATAGCTTGATCAAGGACTGATTTTAAATCAGTAATATAATCCGTACATGGAACTGGAAGCCTTGAAAAATGTGCTTGCAATAAAAGATAAGCTTTTGTATTTGGTGAATCGTATGTATACTGATCGACTTGATAGCGACACATTTTTGCCAAATCCCTATTGTTAAATGCATTTAACAATTAGTTGTATTTGTGTGAAAAATAACATCTATATTACATTTATACTTACTCATTCATTAAATCTTCGTTGTGTCTAACAGGAAGTTCATTATATTCACACGAATTACATAAGATTTTCAAATATTCATGTAATGGAAGATCTTCTACTAATGTTTGTTCGAACATTAACATTGTAAGATGAGATAAATAATAAAAGGATGCTATTTTGCCAGTTGAAAGAGGAAACAGTATATTATCTTCCTGTAATCAAATAATAATCAAATATTAAAATGATGTAAAAATATGATGTAAAATAATATAAAAATGAACACTTACTTCACTGAAATCTATGCAATGTGAATCCAATAATACTTTCAATGTGTTGTCCACTAAAGATGACAAGTATTGATTGATTGAAAGAGGTTCTAAAGTATCCAAATTATAATATTTTGGATTTTTCATTAATCTTCTAAAGAAATATGTCCACGTTAAATAATCTAAAAATTCTTGTTTATTTTTTATTGTACCAGCTACGATTTCAGCGTTTATATGATCTGGCAATACCGCTAACAAACTTGACTCAACGGGGAATGGTTCGTACAAAAACTTTTTATAAAAATTTTTCTTTAAATCATGTACAAGGACAACAGCAACACCTGAATCATCAAATTGTGGTCTTCCACTTCTTCCCATCATTTGTAACACATCAGTTATTGGCATATCCACGTAACGTTTCGTTTTGCCATCATAATATTCTGTTCCCTTTATAACAACTAAATGTGCAGGAAAGTTTACACCCCAAGCTAATGTAGCTGTCGTAATTAATACTTGTATTTTATTATTGACAAATAATTCTTCAACCGTTTGTTTATCCTTATCATGTAATCCAGCATGATGAAGACCAATTCCAAAAGCAAGAGTAAGCTTTAAATTTGAATCTTTAATATTTTCTAAAATATTATCCATCTCTTCCTCGGGCATGTGTAACCATTGTTTAGGATTATCTTCCGCTGCAAGATAAGCAATCAAATCTAATGCAGTCAAACGTGTTTGTCTGCGCGAAGATACAAAAACAAGTGACGGACTAGTAGGTGCGTGTTGTCTTATTGCTTGAAAAGTTGGTCTATTCATCGTTGCCATACGTGGACAATAATGTTTGCCTGGAAATCCACTGATGTGAACCTCTAATGGTACAGGCCTAACAGACGAACGAAAATTGTAAAGACCCATTTCGTTTATTCCTAGCCAATTAGCCAAATCAATTGCATTTGCTAATGCTGTGGAAAGACCAACGATTCTTAATTTTCTTGAAGTATGAGAGGAAATAAAATTTGTTCTAGAAACAATTACTTCTAGTACTGGTCCACGGTCTTCTCCTAATAAATGGATTTCATCTATAACTATCAGTCCTACTTTTTGAACATAACTTCTAGTTTGCCAACTTCTACTAATTCCATCCCATTTTTCAGGAGTAGTAATTATGATGCTAGCATTGGCAATAATTTTAATATCAGGTGTTACATCTCCTGTTAATTCAACCACTTTTTTCCCCAACTTTTCTTCAATCCTTACTTTCCAATCATGCATTCTCTCTCGAACCAAAGCTTTCAATGGTGCAATATATACAACTTTTTGATCAGGATATTGTTTAAATACTCTAAACATAGCTATTTCTGCAGCTATTGTTTTACCAGAACCTGTTGGAGCTCCTAAGAGAACATTGTTATCCGTATGATAGAGACAATGAAAGATTTGTGTTTGAATTGGATTGAAATGAGAGAATTTATATAATCTTTCAAATGATGAGTCTTTCAGTGCTGTCACAGCTAATGGTTGTAATTCTAATAACACAGTATGCGGTGGATGAATATCTGGCAAAATTAAATCACGGAATGTTAAAGGTAACATATTCTCCACTCCAAGCCAATGATCACTTTGTGCTTTTACTAAATATTGATTAGGCAGTGGTTCACATAATGGTATAGTCATTACAATTTCTTGTTCAAGATTTTTATAAACCATTTTTTTAGTTAAAATAAAATATTCGTGATGATATATTAGATTATTGTCAGGGTCTTCGATCCATATCCAAAAAGCTTCAGAATTTTTTCCATGAACTGCATCATTCCATCGAAATTGAGGAGTAATTTGTAAACGTATTCTTAAAACGGTACGCGTAATAGGTTGTAAGATAAATTCCATTTTCAAAGAGGGCAATTCGCTGCAGCATTTTTTTACCAATGCCGCTGTTTTCTGATTATGCAAAATGATTCCAATTTCTTTAACATCCATTTCCATTAATTTATCTATTGTAATACGGCGATCTTCTATTTTTGTAATAATTTCTGCCGATAGACAAGAAAATTGGCGTAAAGGACTCATATAATCCCATTGTTGCAGTTCAAGCATTTTTGCCATTAACAATAAACGAGTTGCCATTATCGCATTATTTTGTCTTAACATAATTTCAAACAATGCTCTGCATATACGTACAGCGTTTTGTGTGATATATGCTAAATCTGATGTCAAAGAAAATGAATCAACCCATCCTCTTGACAAATAAGTTTGTATTAAAATATTTACTTTGCCATAAATATTTTCTGGTCCACCTTTTGGTACAACTTCACAATTTTCTTGACACAAACGTTCTAATTCTTCAATTTCATCGTCCCTTACTTTAAGTTGTTCAAATTCTTGTGAACGTGATATCATTGCAAGTATATCTGCTTCGCTCATGAAATTCTCTGACAATTCATTAAAAATCTCAACTGTATCATATTTAAGATAATAATGACTAGCAATACGTCCTAAGTCTGTAGTGTTAACATCACCAGTACGTATATTATATCGAATCATTTTAGCTTTATCAAGTGCTTTTGCTGCTGCATCAATTAATTCTTTTCGTTTTTGTTCCAAATTTGGATCGTCTGCAATAGTTGCATATGGTATACCGTATTGTAAATAATTTAACTTCATTCGTACAAAAAGATACGTGTAGCTTAACCATTCAACTGCTTCCTCTACATTTGATATTGTACCTAATGCAATTTCTGCATTCAAATTATCTGCTAAGTAAGTTATGAAACTGCTTTCAATAGGTATCTGATTAGTCAGAAGTGACAAATAATGTGACAATTTGTTATGAGTTGTAATTATAATTGCGTGACCAGATGTATCGAATTGTGGTCTACCAGCACGACCGAAAATTTGCAAAACATCGAGTATGCTTAAATCAATATATGTACCATGTTTAGAATCATATATTTCTGTTCCTCTAATAATGACAGCATGTGCAGGTAAATTTACACCCCATGCAAGAGTAGATGTACAAACCAATACTTTTATCAAACCTTCAGAAAAATATTTCTCAACAAGATTTCTATCAGAACGTAACATACCAGCATGATGAACTGATAAGCCACAGCTAAACAAATCAGGAAGATATTTATTTCGTGATTTACTGAATGCTCTACCAGCAATTTTTTCTTGTGCATCTGATACAAATAATTTTTGCGTTTCGTTTTTTATTGCCAAGTCTCTGATTACATTGGCTGTTCTGACTGTGGCATTACGAGCATGTACAAAGACCATTACTTGGTGTCCTTCACGGACCATTTCAATAACTTTATTATAACATACTTCATCCATGTGTCCTATTTGTACGATTGGTTTCTGTGCTTTAACTCCAATGAATGTTTGACTTAATGGAACAGGACGGAATCGATAGTCAAAATAAAACAAACCTTTGTAAGGATTAACTCTTAAAAATCTTGCAACGTCTACATAATTTGGTAATGTTGCTGAAAGCCCAACTATACGGATCATACTTTGAGATGTTTCTACTTGTCTCAACGTTCTAGCAACTATTGCTTCAACAACAGGACCTCTATCACCGTGAAGTAAATGCACCTCATCTATAATTAATAGTTTCACAATACTTGTAAGAGCAATATCTCCAGTTCCTTTTCTCGTTACAATATCCCACTTTTCAGGAGTTGTCACTATCATATGAGTTTGTTGAATTTCTAGTTTTGTTAATTGCATATCGCCAGTTAATTCACGTACAGAAATACCAAGACGATTTAATCTTTTGCTAAAATTAGCAGTCATTTCTGCTGCTAATGCTTTCATTGGTGCTATATAAATAATCTTAAATTGATTTGTTGTAGCATCTTGTGTCATGTGTTGCTTTATTTCATGAATTATAGTTAACATAGCAACATTAGTTTTACCTGCTCCAGTGGGAGCACAAATCAATAAATTTTCATTAGTGTTGTATGCAGAATTAAATACTATACTTTGTATTCGATTTAATGATGTTATGCCGTTGAAAGCAATTTGTCCAATTTCATCCAAAGAAGATATCATAACAGGTTCATTTGGAATATTAATGTCTTGTAAATCTGGTATAGGTATATGAACTTCTTCCCATAAATTAGTATTATTTATCTTAACATTTTCTGGTAACATAACTTTATGTCCTGAAATTAAGCCAGCACAGTTTTCAGTAGTCGCTTTAGAATCGAAAACAAATGGAAATTTTTCTCTATATCTTTCAGGAACTGAATTTCTTTTAGGGAAAATTGGAGTACACATTGCTGTTAATGCTTCTTTTCTTTTTAAACGTAATTCTATTGGATCAATTATTTCTTCATCTTCAGTTTTTCCATCTCTCTTACTCGTAATTTTATTAAATTTCTTTTCTTCTTTACGCACTTGCTTTAGTAATTGTTTCTCTTCTTCAGATTGTACTGTCACTTGTCCACTAATCACTGGTCCTTGCGGAGTTGGTAGTTTTGGTACTTTTTGAGTACCATAAGAGTTTATGATAGCTTTTTTATGTGCAATAATATATTGTATAAATTCAATATGTTCATAGCCTAATAAGTCAAACAATTCATTTTCAATGTTTTCAGAATTGATTAATTTTGATACTATTACTGTTCCAAAATTATCAAAAGCCATTTCCGTTGAATATTTTTCATAACAATTTTTTAACCCTTTTACAAATACTGACTTGTTAAACTGCAATGAATACTGGAACAATAATTAAAAATATAAATGTTTTAAATTTATCATATCTAGTTTGCGCACAAATACACACGCACATAAAAGATATTAAAAATACCTCATCTTTGTTTGATGGAGGAACTTTAGTTTCATAAGCCATAGTAAACGAATTAGTATGTTGTCCTACATTTGCCATATTGCGAAGCATACCAGTATTGGGCCATAGTACTTTAGCTGAATTGTAAGTAAATTTTGATCCAAAAAAATTGGTTTCAGAATTGTTAGAATTCGAAGTTGTTTCAAGTAATTTAACTAAATGTTCAATTGCATCTGTGTCCAATAAATCACGGATATCTTTAATTATCTAATGATAAATAAATAAATTATTTAGATTGTCATATGTTATAAAAATTATATGAAATATATAATAAAAATAACAAAAATTGATATAAAACTGATAATATATATATATAAAGAATTATACCTGCATAATTTTATTCATATCTTCTTTTGATAAATTACTAGCCATATGACGTAAAAGTTCTAATTGTTTTTGAGATATACTTTCTGAATCTATTAATAAACGCAGAGTAAACATTGAAAATTCATTAATAACTTCAGCTGGATGACCACCTACAAAAAGAAGCAACGATTAGATGAATGTATTTAGTTTAATTTATGAATTATGTTATTAAATCTTATTACTTACAGAAAACCTTTTTAGCAATATCATGTAATTTATTAAGCAAAGGTAAGATTTCTTTTGAGGCAGTTTTACATAATTCAAACCAACTTGAACCGCTATAATCATAGAAGTATAAATAATATGTATACAAATGATAACGAAGAAATTAAAATTATTGTAATTTACCTTTTCAATTTGTTCGTTTGTTCTTCCCTTTTTTTGATTAAATCATTAGGAGCAAGTTCTAATAATTTTTTTGTACGATCTAAATTGGTATACATTCGCAGTGTACGAGTAATGCGTGGTAATTCAGGCATCTTGATTTCTTTGACAGTGAAGATTAAAAACTGCAAATAATAAAAAGAATAAATAAATCTTTGATTAAGAAATAGTTCATAATACACAATAATAATATTCACAATAATAACTTGTTTTTAACAACTATCAAATAAGAAAAAAATTAAAATAAAATTACTATATAAATAATATTCAATATAAATATTAAAATTTTAATAAAAAACATTCTAGATGTATTTTATAAACATAAAAAATTTGAATCTTTTACCTGAAAATTATTTAGTTGATATTCTTCAAAATTTTGCAAATAATGTCAGATACACGTCTACGACAAAAATGAAACGTTTGTAACAATTGAAATACAGTCTATAGTTTTAGAAGAAAGTAATCAAATTCTATGGAATAAATATATTATTTTTAAAGAGAAATTAAACTTTATCGATGTTAATAAAAATATGGTTAAATTTTACAAATACGAAACGTTACGCAATATATTGTAGGCTTAGTTCATTCGTCATCCATTAAAATCGCCGGGACTCCCATTTTCTTATTCGTTGATAAAAATTTTTGAATTAAAATATAATATTTATAATACACTGAATTATGTGTGTACATATTTAAAGAAAAAAACAATTACACATAAATAAATTTTATTTATTTATACAATAATATATTTATTTAACTATATTATACTCAAAGAGAATTAATTATTTTGTTCGTTGCGCTTATAAAGCGAGTTATGATAAAAGTTTTACCAATCAGAGACACCTATACCTAACCTAAAAAATCGTGCACACAATACAGAGGACACTGATAGTAAATTTGTAGAAACCTGTCATTTATAAATATGAAAAATTTGTTATTAAACCATAAGTTAAAACAATTTCATAATTCATGATTAATATAATAATTAATGTTTTGCCACAAATGGGAATTCTTATGTTTTGAGTGTTTATTTATTTATTTATTTTTTATAAAAAATTTTTAAAAAGGAAATATATATACATTTATGTATATGTCCAAAATGATATTGAATGTGCATATAATTTTTATAATTTTAATAAATAATATTGTTTGCTTTGGATACGATTGTTTTGTACAAGATGATAACTATAAATGCAGATTGGGAACAAACACACCTTATAGATTTATAGCTTCTTACAACGATGAACCTATCGAATACCCAGGTACGTACATATACTTGGATTAAACAGTAATAATAATTAATTATATATATATATGTTTGTCATATATCTTTTAATTTGCCTTCTATTTATTTCAGGATGTGTACCAAGAAAAATTTGGCTTATCTTAAGACACGGTACACGGTATCCTGGAAAGAAATATGTATCTCGTATGATAAAGGATTTACCAAAATTAAAGGAAATTATATTAAATAACAAAATGAATGAAAGTAATTTATCTAATGATAGTATAATTAACTTAGCTAATTGGAAGATAAGATTCACAGAACAAGATGCGATGAATCTTGCAGAGGAAGGAGAAAACGAAATGATTGATCTTGGAGAAAGATATCAATCTAGATTTCCTACTATTATGCCAGAAACATATGATAATAAAACTTATAAGGTATTTATATTGTATAATTTTTGTATATGTAATCTTTATATAAGTTACATTGAATATTCTTTAAATTATTTTATTTTTAGTTCAAATATACTGCAACGCAAAGAACAGAAGAAAGTGCTAAACACTTTGCTGCTGGTCTATTTGGTTGGTTCAATAGTCAAAATGTTTGGTATCCTAAAGCAGAACATAAAGATCCTGTCTTAAGGGTAATTTTAATCTATTCAATTCAAGTTTAGTTCTCTATAAACTACATTTAGTTTATTTAGTGTTTTATAAACTTTCTAGTTTTATAAACTTTGCACTCGTTGGCGTAGTGAAGTCGATAAAAATACATCTGCAATCATTGAGAAAGAAAAATTCTTGAGAAGTGAAGTGTTCACGAATACATTGAAAAATATTTCAAAAAGAATTGGCTATCCAGTTAATTATGGTTTGCATTTAATAATTATTGTTTGATGAAATATTGTTAGATATTGGCTTAATTGCACTTTTCTGAAATGCTTGCATATGTTTGCGTTGGTCATAACTTTTTTTTTTTTATTGGTTATTTATATTTACTCTCTGCGAATAGTTTCATATAATTTATATAAAAAAATATATTATAAATTTGATGTGTATTTCAGAAACTGTACATTTAATTTACGCCATATGTGCCTTTGAAACTGCATGGTACAAGGATACGGTTTCTCCTTGGTGCAAATTACTAACTTTGGATGAGTTCAAGGTAAAAATAAGAGAGTAAACATAATAATAAAGCATATATTTTAATGTAAATTTAAATATTTTCAGGTTATTGAATTCGCGGATGATTTAGAATATTATTGGATCGATGGATATGGATACAAAATCACTTATGAACAAGCATGCGTGGTTTTTAAGGATATCTTTAAATTTTTCTCGTAAGAATCAAATATAAAATATTACATCAGTACTATTGTCTAATATTATGTTTTTTAATTGACAAAATTATTATTTGTAGGGAAGACGATGGGCTATTAGCATCAATTTATTTTACGCATTCTGGGACTATCCTTAAATTATTAGCACGATTAGGAGCAGTACAAAATACAGTTCCGTTAACGCATGATTCATTTTGGTTAAATGTAGATAACAGAGCTTGGAGAACTACATTTATCGATGCTTTTGCAAGTAATATTGCTTTTATTTTATACGAGTAAGTATACATATATATAATTCCATTTTATTCTCTTATATATTTATAAATATATATATGCTATTATAAAAATTCTTATTTATTTTAGTTGCGAATCACAAGGACCCAGCATTCTTTTTATGCATCAAGAACGTATTAAATATTTACCAAACTGTCCTAACAATATGCCATGTCCATTGTCAAAAATGAAAGAATTATATTTAAATCGCAAAGAAGAATGTTCATTTGATGCAATGTGTAATTTGTCTAAAAACGATGACGAATCATCATAAACTTGAAAAAAAGATTTGATCAAATTTATTATCCAAGACTACATCGTATTTCAAAATCATATAAAAAAATTTGAAAAAGATAACTTTATTTTCTTATATACTACTTTCACGCACAAATCACGAATGTTAAATTCAGATAATACACGAATAAAATGAAATTTGAATCAATATCTCAGTTTGAAGTTCTCAGCTTTGGTTGACTTTCTTCGAGTCGTTGTTATACTCTTTTACGATGAATAGTAGGAAGTAAATAAAAAATAATAAACAAATAATAATAATAATAATAATAATAATAATAATAATAATAAAAAAGAAACTAGGAAGCAAGAGAACCGTTTGATAAGGGTATATGAGGTATACACAGGGAGCAGTGATTTGCGGGTGATCCCATGGGTCCGAGATGTAGTGGCCGATAAAATAAATCGTTCTTTTCTCTCTTCCTCTTCCTCTCTCTCTCTCTCTCTTTTCTTCTCTCTCTCTCTATCTCTCTATATATATCTCTCTCTCTTTCTCTTTCTCTTTTTCTCTTTCGAGAATGAAAGACAAGAGGACAAGGCCTGGTCTGGCCTGGTCTGGCCTCGTGGATGCCTCGAACAATATCGTTAGTATATTCCTGGTGTACTGCGCTGTTCTGTTCTCTTCTGTTCTCTTCTGTTCTGGTTGGACCACAGGCGTGTGCTTCGTTCTTGGACGAACGGAATTTATGATACGCCGCACATTTATATTCCCACATCTACCATAAATTTTACTTTACGCGCGTGTAAGTGGCTCCACTTTTGTTCATAGATTCCTACGACTGTCAGATTTATGTCCTCGTACGTGCTAGGATTCGATGCTTGTTCGAAGGAACGCCTAGGTGTTCCTCAGGGTGGTGAGCATTTCAACCCCCTAGCCATTGTATAACTGAAAAAAGAGTAAGAAGAGAAAGAGGAAGGAAGGAAGGAAGGAAAGAAGGAAGTTAACGTTCCGAGTGATAATAAGAGACGGTTTACGTGATCCTTATCATTTTCCTTGTATTTTTTTCATTTATCGTAATTCGGATGTTTCGTTATTATTATTAAAAGGAGAATTTCAGTACATTTCAAAACAACGATAACACGAGTTTGGTATTGTTACTAATAGATAGATCTCTTAGAAATGTTTATAATAGATATTACAAAGTTGATTGTACAGATTTAGATAAAATTTAGAAAGATTAGCAAAGAAAACCAAAGGAGCCTTCTAATGAAAAGAATTTCTTTGAGAATGGAAGGTTTTAAAACGATAAAGAAAAGAAGGAATTATTTTAATACTTCCACACATTATACGCGCACGACCTAATTTTGCAAAATTAAATTCCCTTGGTAGTTCGTAGTAGGTGAAACCACGTTGGTAACCGCATTCACGGAATGCTTTGACGTAAATGATGGAGCATTTAAAGTGCCGA
Source organism: Mischocyttarus mexicanus (assembly GCA_023678845.1). Lineage (NCBI taxonomy): Eukaryota > Metazoa > Arthropoda > Insecta > Hymenoptera > Vespidae > Mischocyttarus > Mischocyttarus mexicanus. The sequence continues at coordinate 54,292 of JACGTP010000053.1, read as the reverse complement.
GGGGAAGCATCTAATTAATAATGGAGATGTTTAAACTCGAAAGAAAATATTTCTAATCCAGCTAATTAGTCTTTGGTTTCATTGATGACGATAATAATATTAAGAATAAACATTTCGTGTTAGGTAGATCCTAAGATTTGTTTATAGATGATCTTACGAAAATAATCAAAGAAACTATAATATTTCTATTCTCTTTTTTTTTTCTTCTTTGCTTTTAATCGTTAAATAATCAGTGGAATAATTTGAACAAAATGTTCTATACAAGAATATAGAACTATATTGGCTTATATATCATGGTGGAAGGAAATTCACTTGGATGCATCTCTGAGGGTAACCATAAATGCCTTCGACTCGAACGAGCAGTCGTTTATCTCGCGTGACGGAGTTCAAAATGCATATTGCATTGGCGTTAATGCACCGAAAAGCAGGCTGAGACTAATCAATATGGAACTCAGGAACGGTTCCCGTTGATCTTGTTGTTTCGCGAAAGTCGCTTAGAACGAGTCCAACGAACTAAACGTGAGAAATGAGCCATTGTTCTCTTCGACTTTACTTTCTCTTTCTAGTTTCTATCCTTGTTCATTCTATCGTTCGTTTATTCATTCATTCATTCAGACATTCATTCATTCATTCATTTATTCGTTCGTCATCGAAGAACGTTCTCGCGAGGGCGTTTCCTGGTTTCCTAATAAATCGATGACGATTCGAATTCGATGCCTGGCTTAGTTATCAGCATGCACAAAGCGTGCGATTCTAGAATGCTTGATTAACCATAGTTTAGCATCGAATTGGCGCGTACTACAACAGCATAGGGCACGTAAAGTAAACGCCTCTACCCAGCCGATGTTCACCAGAGGCTCCTGCCACTATGCTCTCACCATCGTCCTTGCGATGTTTGTCATAGGAAACCACACAATGCTCCGTCACACCGTTGGCTGACCATACTTGACATATACCACTATTCCTTTATACTATAGCTATGCTATATACCACTAGGGTTGTCCAATTCGCGACCTGTGACTCTAATGCAATTCCAATTTCTCCAAATCATTAACTTCTTTAAATCTTAATTCTACATTATATTTAATAATTTTTTAGCTTAATCAACTTATCATTGGAATTAGTACATTTTTCTTTTTAAAATATTGCTCAAAGAAGTCAAAAGATTGGACACTACTCTGCGATATTTAAAATTTATCAATGCATTCTAAAACGTTTGATTATTTTTTGTCTTCATTCGAAATATTTTCCATCGTATTTCAATATTCCTAGAAATAATTTCTTTTGATTATGATATTGTAAATATATACTTTAGAGAGTTAGTATATTTCTCAATTATTTTGTTCTATGGTTCAATGCCTTTTTATTGTAATGTTTATGATCACGATTAAAAAATTTGTAGGAGCCTGATAGACTTTTAAATAATTATTTTCAAAAATATAGCTCAATTAGTTATTTCGTTTTGGCGTAAGATAGCTTTTATCATTTTCAATCTTATTATAAATTGAAAAATGTTGCTTTAAAGATCTCTGACTTTAAATGATTTGCAAAGAAAATCATGGGTTGTTTTTTAATCCTTCGTATTAAAATAATCTTGTAGATTTAATTTTGCAAAAAGAAAAAGAACTTTGTTAATTTTTTTTTCTTTCTTTTTCAACTTGCTCTTCAAATGCAATGTTTCTTGCAATTAAAAGATTTAATTAATATGCTAAAGGAAAAAAGAAAAGACAGGGAAGATGATTAACGTTAAATCCTAATTTTCATTGTCCATGAAGTCGACAAACGTTAAGCCTGGTCATAGTTTGCTTTCTCTCTCTCTCTCTCTTTTTCTTCCTTGGTGTTTCTCTTTCATTTTCTCTAAAAAGGGATGATAGAACTATCTCAATAATTATTGTCATGAAGAACGTGGTCAGAGTCCAGTAGTAGTACGGTCGTCGTGGTGCTAATTAGCACGAGTCGACGTTTCTCATTTGCGAGGAAATTGGCGAGGCAGATAGAGAACTTGGCAATCCTTTTGATGCTAACTGAAATACAAAAAGGGATACTGGACTTGCCAACTGAAGCTCCAAGAAATGTCTCCGACAAAGAAAGAACGAAAGAAAGAAAGAGAGAGAGAGAGAGAGAGAAATAGATAGAAAGAGAAAATCAACAATGAAAAGAGAACAAGTTCCATGCACGAGAGAAAACATATTTTTTTTTACTAATTATTATATATGTCCACAAGGTTAAAGTATTTAATTCCGTTATTGTATAGAATAACTAACTATGTATAGTTAAGGTGACCATTTCTACTGTATTATACATTACAGTACTGTTTTTTTAAGATATACCGTAATTGTAATGAAAATTTGACTTTAAAAACCTTAATTGATTTAAAAAAAAAAAAAAAAAAATACAGAGTATTAAAAACTATCTAATATGTTAAGATTTTATAAAATTAATATTTAAAATTAATTTATTATATGTAATTATTATAAATAATAAATATATTTTTTGTTTCTTTTAAATAAAAAAGTCAAAGGATAAAAGAAAATTAGGATGAGTTTTGACCAAGAAAAAAAAACATTTATTTCTATCTATTTTATTATCATGAAATTTAATCACGTGATATATTCGAAATAAAAAAGCAAATATTTTTAGATTCCCTTTGTACCATAGGGACTTTTTGCTATAGCTTCTTTAGGAACGTATGCATGTACCTGCATGCACACCGTGCTTTTGCACAGTATGATGATGTAGAAATGGGTCGAGTGAGCCTTGACCCTATGCTTTGATGCAGAGGACTGAGGGCTTTTGCCACGAGTTCGTGCTACGAACTTGAACACCCTTACGATATCTCGTAAGGTTCTTTACTAGTTTTCCTCGTACTTTTCCAGAAATATATCTGGATTTGCAGATTCTTCTTCTTCTTCTTCTTCTTCTTCGAGTCTATCCAACATCTAAGCCCTTTTTTCTTTTTCTTCTTTTCCCTCAATGTGACCATCAACGATGCATTCTACTTTTTTGCATCAATGCATTTTGCATTCGACATCTTATTTCTATTTTTACGATGGATAAACTATTCAATTTGTATATCATACCTTTTTTCTAACTGTCTTTATACATATATTAGGTCATCCCATAAGTTTCTTTATTATTTTTCAGTATAAAATATTTCTTTGTTCTTGTATTTAATATTATTTTATTTAACAATATACAATTTTATTTCTACTATACCTTGTTCATAATACACTGTGGTGTATTTAATATTATTAAAATAATGTAAAATATTAAATATTAAATATAAATAGTTAATTAAAAAAAAAAGAATGGGAACTTATGTGACGACCTAATATATAGATTTATAAATACAAAGTGTAATTAAAATAATAGATGTAAAAATTAACACGAAACAAGTGTATCATTTTTTCATTTATAAATAAAATAAGAAAATATAGGATTCGAAAATGTTTACATTTCTCATTAATATCTAATTGGTAAAATTGAAACGATTAACTTCTTCTTAATGTTTTTTTTTTTTTTTTAGAAAAAGTTGAGTTTTATTGGATCTTACTGTTTGTATGATCCTAATGGGCCCTTACAACTTGTGTAGAGTTTACAAAATTAGGTACTTCTGTCAACTTGATTCCATATATATATTTCATTTCGATGCAATATTTCTTATCATATACTACAGACTAGTTTATTTATTTGAAAAGATTTTTATCATAATATTTGTTATTCTCGAATGGTACAGCATTGAACACCATTTCTAGTAGATTTATCATCTATTTCTTAACATTATCGATAAGTATGATATTACAGAGTGATAGGATGTACGTATTGTACGTATAAACGTCTATATTATTCTCCTATTCCAATTCAAAAGATATATATATCTCATCGATTATCGAACCTATCAACTTTATTCTTTTTCTTTATTTCAACGATTCTCTTTGCTTTCTGTAAAATATATAGGACGGAATTATTACTACGAACGATCGTTTCTGAAACTCCTTCTTTACTTTCTTCGTACTCTCCACATACAACTAACCCATCCACCTACCAAGCCCTGACCTCCTACTATTTTCCCCTTTGCTCTTCCCCTATCATCATCATCCCTTATATCTATCCCCCCATTTCATACACTGTTCACGATATAGTATATAATACTTAGGTTTGCGCGAAGAGATCAAGCGGATATACTGAGAGCCGGATTTTATTCAGACGGTCTGCTACCTTCCAAGCATTCGCGGCTAACATCCAGCAATTTATTTTCAATGGAAAGCTTCAACGATCTAAACTCCGGCTATAAAACAGAAGTGGAAAAGTGCCGATGGTTCCCAGTCTGGAAATCGAATAGTGTTTTCTCTCTTTTATACCCTTTCCTTTCTTTCTTTTTCTTCTTTTTTATTTTTCTTTTTATTTAATGCATGTTCTGTAGTAGGTATGTGTTTATATATATATTATTCGATATTTAAACCAAACATGCAACGATTGTAATTGAAAAAAAAAAAGAAAAAAATGTTTACAGAGATATAGGCGTTTAAATGTCATACATTTTCTAGAATATGTTTGTAAAATTTTCAAGAAAGAAATAGGATATTTTGTAATTTTTAATATGTATATATATTGTAATTAGGATTATAAGAAATTTCAGATACATCAAAGAATTATTTTGTTAATAGTTTTAATCGAATATAATCGCGACATATACATAAATCTATTTATCAATTATCTTAGAAATAGGAAACATATGTTGGTAGAGAAGTAGGTCATTAAGCACAAAAGTAGGTCAGTGGTACAAACGTATTTAATTTAAGTTAAACGAGTTCAACATTGGTACTGTTTAAATCTCTCGGTGAATTCTAGGAAATTCGTTAAATATGAAGTACACATAGAAAAACATTCCTTAACTACCGGCTTAGTTGAGCATTTAATGTTTTGTTTACGTTCGTTATTCTCCGTCACTCCTCGGCCGGTGTCGACAACCGAACGTTGTCATTTCGTCGTTAGATTTGTAATTGACCTTCGTGTATGTTCGGTATCGGTCGTGTATATTTCGTAGCAAAACCTTTATATTAATCGTCAGTTTTATTAGTACATTGAAATACGATTTATTATAAATAGTTTTTACTTCGAGCCAGTCTAACAGTCGATTTCAAGGAGGAAGGTACGCATAACTTATACTTATTACATTTAAATTATAATATTCATTTTCTATGATAATTTAACAATTATTTAGCATATTTCTACTACTCTAATGCACCCTTCTTACTTTTAAGAATATTCTAATACGTATACATTGGTTCAAACATTACATTCTTTCTAACGTAATTCAAAATATAGAATAATTTCGATATCTTTTTATTTTTATATATATTTTCAGAATTAAATTAAATCATCGTTGTTATTTCAATTCTACTCGGATTTACTCCTCGTTTCTATTTAGTCATTTTGTATTCACACTTTATTCTGTTATATCGATAATTATTTTAAATAGAAAGTGACTAACATTGTAGATGTTTAAAAATTGATGATTCTATTTATAATAAATAAAAAAGAAACGGTATTTTTGACATAGCACGTGAACCCCATTAAATAAATTTCATTAAATTTTTTATCTATTATCGCTTCCAGTATTAACATAAATCCAGTATATATATATATAAATCTATTTATTAATTATCTAAATATAAAGAAATTAAAATAAAAGTCAATCATTAGAAATAGAATAGAGCTGTTCAAAAGTAGGTCACTGGTAAGAAAAATAGGTCAGCGGTACAGAAGTAGGTCAACCATACAACAGTAGGTCAGCTGTACAGAAACATACTAATAATCCCATACGTATTGAATCTATTGAGAGAAAGATACGTCCGAGTCAAACGAGCTCAACATCAGCTATGTTCCGTGTATATCTCGTTGAATTCTAGGAAATTCGTTAAATATGAAATACACATAGAAAAACATTCCTTAACTACAGGCTTAGTTGAGTGTTCAATCTTTTGTTTACGTTCGGTTCTCTCCGTCGCTCTTCGGCCGGTGTCGACAACCGAACGTTGTCAATTCGTCGTTAGATTTGTAATTGACCTTCGTCTATGTTCGGTATTTGTCGTATGTATTCGTAATTAATTTTTATAATAATCGTTAGTCTTCTTCGAGCGTCGGAAGGAATAACAAGGATATTAAAGTATATAGTTTATTTCGCGTCGCGTGTGCGTGTTTCTTTCCTATGCAAGTGATATGCATATGTGAGCGAGTGTGTGTAGTGCTGAAAAGTGATATATACATACATGGATACGTGCAGTTATGGATATGGATATGGTAGCATTGGATATTAAGGACAAAGTACATCTAAACGTAAGCTGACCATAATTTTCAATCTTTTTAACATTTGACTTCGGTTTCGTATTCGTTCTCGTTGTAGATTTATTTCATAATGATTGCTTAATCGAACGTACATCTCTCGTCGAGTCACTCCGATCTCTTTTTTTTTTCTTATTTATTTTTTAAACATCAATTTGAATAATGAATATTTTAGAAATGTTATTAAATAATAAATATTATTATATACATCTTCGAATTAAAATAAATATTACACAACGGATTCATTTATTCACGTTAAGTGTATACTAGAGTTACTTTTATTATAACATATCTCAGTAAGATACTTCCACTTCAAAGAAGCTCGGATTTAATTTTTCAATATTTTCATTTCCCTTCCTCGATAGAAACGGGGAAAGGATAACTATCTTTTTCTCTCTCTCTCTCTTTCTCTCTCTCACTCTCTCTGTTTTTTCTCTTTTTTTTTCTTTTTTGTTAAGCGAGATAGAATCGTTAAGTAAGTCGAGAAATCTAACTTTATAATCAAGTTTTCTAATTACTTCGGGGGTGTGTGTCTACGCAAAAGACAGAAAGAGAAAGACATAAAAAAACAAGTATCCCAGTGCTTAAATCCATTCTCTCTCTCTCTTTCTCACTCTCCCTCGAATTTCTTCCCCTTCCTCCTTCTTTTTTATTATTATTATTTTCTTTGCTCGCTTTTTCGTTATTCCCTTTCTTTCGTTTATATATATAATTTTTTTTTCCTTTCTTTCTTTCTTTCTTTCCTTCCCTTCGTATTTCTTTCCTTTTATTTTCCTTTTTTCTCTTTCTTTTAACCGTTTCGCTCGGCTCCTTGACTAGCGAGGACTAATCTCAGCCAGCAATCTCGACGAATTAAGGCCGAAGTAGCGGTATGCGTAGCATTTACTTCCCAACCAGGGGGTGAGGGTTAGGAAAAAAAAAACAAGGGTTAAAAAATTTTTTCCAACGATGAATCCTTTCTTTTTTGTATGCGCAAGATTTTTGGTCCAAGGAAAAAGGTTACTCCTCGATTTCTAGAAACGTGTTACTCTAAACCTTGTCTCACCCGAGGAAACCTACCTTCTATCTACGAAAAAAAGAAATAGAAAGAAATAAAAAGAAAGAGAGAGAAAGAGAGATTAAATAAAAGAAGTAGAATAAAGAAGAACTCCTCCTGTCGGTTAAAATTGAGTTACGCAAATCTTTTCTATTTCGACTCTTTATTAAGTTTTTTTTTATTCTTCCCTTATCCTCCTTACCGAGTACTCATTCCCTGGCTACTTTTTTCGTCGTTTACTTTCTTCCATCGGTCACGTTATTATTATCTTTGAAATTTGTTCACGTGTTATGAGAGTAAAATTTTCTTTCATAAAAATAATAAAAATCGCCAAAGTTTTGTTTTCCCACAAATGTTTTTTTTGCTTCCTTCTTTCCTTCCCTTTTTTATATCCTTTTTTCTTGTCTGTTTTTCAACCATAAAATTAAGAGCCACGTATTCGTATTTCTCATCTACTATCGTGATAACATATATAGTATATTCAAAAGATTGTAAAATATCGAGGTGGTCATTTGAAAAATGTTACATTTCTTCCTATCCTTGACTTCGGTTCTTTATTCCTCATCCATTCCTGTTAAGAAATACATATGCATAATATCTCTTCATCTCCCTATGGATATATATTCGGTATATCGGACGACATCCAATACACTTAACTTTACCTTTCCAGAAAGGCTGGAAGATTGCACATCAACAATTTTTCCTAGATTAATCGTACCGAAACGATATATATATATAAATACATACATTTCAAGATATAACCCTGACTCGCGAAAGAGTTTAGCAAGGTAGAAAATGTTAAAAAAAAAGTAATAAAAAAATAAGAAGGAATAACAAAAAATAAAGATAGGAAAAGAGAGAGAGAGAGAAAAAACAAATCGTCATTGGAACAGAGTGGCAAAGTAATATGAAAGGATCACGAAGTTCTTTTTTAATTTGGTAGTGTATGGTATATATATTTATATTTATATTTATTTACATATTTATATATACACTAAACTCTTTTTAAACTGTATATACGTTCTTTAAAAAACCGTGTAAAAAAATACATGCGATATATGGTAAATTCGGGGATACGTTTCAAAACTTTAAAAAAATCGTGTACGATGAAAAAACTCTAAATACTTTTCCCAAAAAAACCGTACAAAAAGAAAAATAATATTGAAATCTGTATTATTATATTTATAAAACAAAGACAATTCATTTTTATTAAGAAAAAGAAATGAAAATTAGTGTAGAGTGAAAATTCAGTCTATAGGTATATACATAATAGAAAAATTCTAATTGAAATAAGGAATAAAATTACTAACTATTAATTTTTAATTAATAACAAGTTTGCACGTTTAGTACGAAATGGATTAAAAATGGTATCATTAGTTTATGTGTTAGATATGTTTATCACAATTCTAAAAAGTGTATTGGTGATACATGTTATTTCAAAATCGTGTAAAACATTAGTTGGGAGTATATATAGAGTATATATATAATGTATGTATTTATGTGTATGTAGCAGTATATATTTATCTATATATATTATATATATCAGTATATTAATTTATATATATGTAATGTATGTGTATGTAGTAGAGAAAAATAAGTAGGAATAGAAAAAAAAAGTAGGGTAGGGTAGGGTAGGGGGAGGGGAGGGTTAGGTAGGGTAGATAGATATACGTTAGTAATTTCACTTCCTAGATGGTTGTTTCCTAACGAAGAAAAGCACGATAAGGTCAGGAAGGAAGTGAATTCGTCTATTTCAACGTACCTCAGG